>KN838703.1:4196-52677 GCA_000827195.1 Laccaria amethystina LaAM-08-1
GACAACTACAATATCATTATGTGCAATCATTATATTATATTTACAGTGTGTGCCGCAAATTCCCCGCCAACGTCCCCCGCCGGACCCCACCATGCATCATAACGCCCCGCCGGGGAACCAGGCCGCCGCAGGTGAACAGGACAGCCGCCTCGTGCTAATGGATCATTGTAAGGATCCCGGCCGCTCCATTACTAAAGGCAGATCATAAAATTCCAGCCGCCCAGGTGGGCCCATGTGGTATGGGGTTTTGTCACATCCGGCTGCTCCATTAGGAACGGCATGATGTGACTAACATATGTGCGCCTGCACCTCGCCATTTTTCTCGGAAAAGTAGTATGGCCATCATATACCTCACCCTTTTCGCTACTTTCGCCATCGATTATTTCTCCGCAGTTTTAACCGGCTCGTTCATTTGGGAGGCTGCGGATACGCGAACACCCGGAAGGATACCACTCGCAATCTCTAACGGAACTGCAGATTATGTTGGTGAACATTTGTTGGGTGACAATTGGCAGTCTTCGGTTCTGTCAATGGCTTCGGCTTCTGCAAGCGTCGCATGGATACCCCAGTCAGACTCCCTTTTGAATATCACAGAACCCTCCACAAATTTTCGGCGTGTTGTCCAAGAAGCGCAATATATCTCTACCAATTCCACCCCGGCTGAAGTTATGATGCCTTACTTTGCCGTAGATGCTTTCGAGTGGGTGCGAGACCCCCAACAGGTCTTGACGGACAGACAAATATCCTTACTTACTCCGCCGGCGGGCGAGTATAACCCTTTTATGACTATTGCCAATGAAACTGGTGGGTTGTTACCCGACGTACAGTGGGGAGAAGGGCCACAGACTCCAGTGTCGGGAGATCAGGACATGCCTATAGCAGAAACACGACTGTTCGCCTTCAGGATATACTTCCCTTCTCCGTCCGACTTTTCTTCGTCTTCGACCGACTCTCAATCGTGCCCACAGAATTATACGATCGACCCGGGCTTGCAAATCAATTTGTTTGGCATAACCCACAACGGTCCCATCGACTTACCCTGTTTTGGTATTGCAAATGTGTCGTACCGTGCTGGAGTATTCAGCAGTCGAAACTGTACAATCATTTCTCCGAATGTCGTAGAAGCACAAGCCCCCTTTTCGCTCATCGGAAATCCATTCACTTCAGATGCACTGGGACTATCACCAGTCATTGCCGCCAATCTAGTATTGGCTAAGTATGCTATTCCATTGAACTATGAGACACGCAGAAACTTCGCCATCGAGTTAACTTCGCGGGCATATCAGGCCGCATGGGCAGCACTGTCGAACTTTTCCCCGATGGCTCTCGATACCACGACTGTGCAGATTGCCTTGCCGACGTTGCGTGCCAAGGTCATTCACTGGAGAGTATACCTTTGGGCAGCCCTGCATTTCTGGGTGTTAGCGCTAGGCTTGCTTTTCACGTATGTTCAAAGTCATTGTGACCACCCGTGGGTCGATGACCCGACCATGGCTGTCTTCTGGCTGGACACGAGAGCAGTCCTTACCAAGTAAGATGGCCAGCTCGTCTGGGACCCATGGCAGCCCGGAACAGAGATTCGCGAAGATGGAGTGCTCATACTCGAGCAAAACAAGGCCGGTCAGCGCTCAGTGCAAGTCAGGAGGGATAGTGGTTCGCGTCAGCGTAGATGTTCGGATTCAATACCGTTACGCCGTAGGATGCTTCCTTCAAGTTCCACAATACTTAGAGAGGAAGGCAGAGAAAGTGTTGAGACACTCATCGGGATTTCCGTTCCGACAAGTCTGCAAACTAACTCATTGTATTCTACCACAACCTCCGAAAACTCTGCGGAATAAATTTATGTATAAATAACCTGGTTCATGTACGCCTTGTGACATACAACACTACAATTATTTCGTGTTTCTCTTCAGAAAGACCCACCCATCGACACGGAAGGGGATGCCTCTGAGCCATACAATTGCATCTGTCATCCGAGCAAGTTGGAGATCAGAAACGAGACCAACCGCAAGATAAAAGTAAAAGCCAACACACCTTCGTACAGCATGCCTTTACTCATGTGCTGTTCGTGTTCTGAAGGAGCCCTGTCTCTTCCCAATCCTTGCCGGCTCCGTGATGCAGAGCGCCTCGAGTGACTTGGGTATTCCTGTGGGTGCACTACTGTGTCTCTCCTGAGCACTCTTCGTGAGCCGCCAACCATCGACGATTGCTTGAAGATCGTCCTGATCGCACATGTCAATGGCAAAGTAACCTGGCACGACGACTGGGTGAGTTCCCTCGCAAGGGACCGAATGAGTCCAAACGATTTACCTGGCAGTATATGGCAGTGAAGGAAGCGAGGGTATACACGAAAGTTGCGACGGAAGGGGTTATTGACGTCAATTCGGCTTAGTCGTTGAAGCTGAGAAAGGAAGGAAGGTACGTTCAAATTAACGGCCACGTTCAATCCCAAGAAGATGACTTACGTTGCTTCATAGGCAACTCTTTATCAGAGGATTGCGGGGGAGGGGTGGGCCCTGCTAGAGAAGGAACGTCAACGCTAGTTGACGTGTATGCGTTGCACAGGATGATTGATAGTTGGAGGTGGAGGTCCTGACGAAAACATGTATGTTGAGGTTGATTGCCGCGTATATGGGCAGTTTTGACTTACCTAGTGGTTGTTGTATCACAGGTTCTGCTGGTTACCACGAACGGAGCCTCCCCGTGGATCGCGTCCCTCCAAACTGAGGCTTCAGAATGGTCCAGAGTATTGCTCGAGTGGCTGGTGGCGGTTGATGTTAGCCAGTGAGGATGGTGGTAGTAAGCGAGCAAGAGGACTTGAATTGTCCGCGCATCTTCAAGTTGTCCCTTACTACTGCAATGTAGCGCGAATTCCTCACAAGGCGGCTGGATTCGATTCTGCGTAGAGGACGTTACAATGCTTTTTGTCCTGCTTGTAGAAGGATCGTTCCGGCCGCTGCCTGGGTGAGCCCTAGGGTTTTCATCTTTGATCCCATAGATCAGAAGGTCTCCATTGGTAATAGGGTCTAATTGCCCGATTCTGGGCTTGTTCTGCGTTTGATTCTAGAGTCAGTTCCCAACGCAGCCCAGCGCGGAAATCATATACCGTTTACGAAGATTCGCAAGGACTGCGAACCAGCTCATGAAAAAAAAAATACCCTGCTGGTTTACCGTATCAGGTATCTATCACCTTCGACCAGCCGAGAGACAAACGCTTTCAGTATAGACTTGTCTTCCCGAGAGACAGGCATATACTTTGATATCTGAATCGCCACTACCGGAGAAACATATTCCGGTGAAATGAAAGAAACGAAGCCAAGGCTTATCGCGTGCGACATGACATATGACAGGTTAGCGCTAGTCGCAAATAATTAGTCTAAATATCGAAAAGAGAAATAGGGCAGCGGAAAACCCACATATTGAGATAGGGACTAGGCCTCCCGCGGCGCCCTACGTTGAAGGGTTGCGGTTTCACGGGTACGGGCTGCGTGGGGGCACTAGTTATATATTTGGGTGCTGATTGAACATCTAATTCAATGTGAGTGCCTCCGAGCTCACCGGAAAAAGGGGCGATTTACCATCCTGAATAACCCAAGAAATCGAAGCTCGACGTAAGGGGATAAAAATAGTCACTTCTAGGAGAAAGACGAATAGAGAAATAGCAACATTTGAGCAACATATCTGGCGAAAGGACCTGTACACACCATCAAATCCGAGACTTTGGCGTGCAGGTCACGAATATGCTGTGAAGTTTACGGAAGCTTGCCTCCGGATCCGGCTCTCCAGGCGGAATCAGCGAAAATCATTTCTACGAGATAGGATCAGCAAGCATCCAAGCCATAAAACAGGACGGCCCGGCTGGAGGGTCGAGAAAGCTGCAGCAGCGTATCCGAGATCACAGAAGATAAATATACCATAAGCTGCAGAGCTGCGGCGAGATGAGTATGTCGTTGGTGGGTTGAGTTGAAGCTCAGCTCACCTATAGAGTGTATCTGAGATCATGTAGACTCATCTGCGTACTTAGGAGCTGCGCAAGGAGAGTTCAAAAAGGAGAGGTGTGTACCTTGAAGACTGCAGAGTAGTCAACTTGAGTAAGCGACGTGGTAAGCGCATCAGCTTCCGCCACTCAGAGGTCATGCTTCCATCCCTGATTCAAGACGTGGCATGTGCGATTACAGAGCGGCGGAAATTTAACATCATGGCCTGGCCCTAACGAGCACATACCGACACGACCGCGAGTTCCAGAGTAGCCCATATCAGGCTGGACTGGCAGGCAGGCGTGCACTACCTCGCAACAAACCGACATGCTGAGAATTGCATCCTGTCAAGTGTCTTTTGCTGAAAGTCCGATACGTCGGGCACTGACACCGTCGGATGCACTTCTCGTCAGCATCGGCGAATTAATCCACTGCAAAAGTCGGCAAGATCAAGCGCTGCGCACGAGGGGTGGCGGTCCCAAGCCATAATCAGATTATCAGAAAGATAAGATACTTTGACACTTTGAGTCGACGAACGATAGAATACAGCAGTTCGCTTGATTATCAACTCAGTCCACCGTTACCCCACGCGCTCTTAAGTCATTCTTGGCTTCGCCTATCTCCTATATTTAAGTGTAATGTCAGCGGAGAAATGAAGGGCATCGGCAGGAGACAAGAGGAATGGGGAAAGGGATGCCGCAAAAAAATGTCAAGAGTAAGGAATATAATAGAAGAGGTCATAGTCTAGAGGAAGCCGATGTACTTCAAAGAAGCGGAACCGCTGAGGAGGGAGGATAAAGAGCCCGCAGATGGCCTAAGCAGTGGAACAAGCCGATAGAATGATGATCTGATTAGTACAGACATCCACACCCGCCTATCAAGCGTGTGTCTTGCAGCGGGAAGCCGAAAACAACGACCAGTTGTGATATTCTTAGAGAATAGGCAGCAGGCGACTTAGAAACCAATTGTTTCTGACGCGCCGCATCGCGCTTTTCAGAAGAAATGAAAAATCGTTTACAAGTAACCAAAGGAAAGATGAACAAGGAAACCAAGCCAACAAAAAACCCAGCGGAATCAAAAAGGATAAAACAGAACACTCACCCGCAACAGCTCCGTATACGCTTCAGGGCAGTCTCTGAAAGTGAATAGGCCCCAGCCTAGTGACCAGAGAGAGTAGGACCCGAATGAGACCAGCAGCCACCATGGGATCTAAAGAACAAAGAAATCGGCAACGAAAGAGCGGGCGAGTACATTGGTTTCAGGCCGGAAGAAACGAGTATGTAAGAGTAATTTCGGATTGAGATCAGTGAAAGCACAAGTGGAAATATTTGTACGCGCTACTCACGACGGGTAAGATCTCATCCGCTATCCTCTCCTCCATGAATGGGACGCTGACGACTCGGAAGAATGCGAGGAGGTAGAGAACAAGGCAAAACGCCGAGATCGCCGCTACACGGTGTGCACGAGCCATGTTGCTGTCGCTGACGTTGTCGTCGTCGGTGGTGGTGGTGCTGAGAGGGACGTATATGCAAACTTTGAGCTTGAAATTGTCGTAGGGATTTGAGTGCTGTTGACAACGTTTTAGGTAACGTGTCACGTTCACAATGGGAATCACTTAGATAAGATTAGATCTCTCAATGTAAAGGAGTGTGTATTTGATGTGTATTCGATATTTCATATATTTCCGCTCCGAAGGGTATTCAGCTCCTTCCATACGTACAATTCGACTAACAAGCATTACTAGAAAGGGGACGATCGTAGAACAATGAAGCGCGTTGAAGGCGCAGTTGGGCAAAGAGCGTAACCGCAATAATGAAGCCATGATTCATGGGCCTCACGATCGGACTCGAAGTAGTTGGGCGAGCTTTCCCGCTTTGAACGATGCCTGCGTATCGTCATTTCCTGCAGAATTCGAGTTCTACATTCTCCTTAAAAACATATCCAACATACCTCCTATGTGTTTGTGGGCTAAAATCGGGCGCGCACAGCGATAAGCAATCGCTTATTCACCATCATGTAGAAATGTGGATCACATACCGACGAATACATTGGGAACTGTTCGCTGCCCAGTTTTCTCCAACAAGTATGATTGAATCTCGGGCCCGTCCTTTCGCAGATTTAGCCTAGAGCGCCAATCGTAAATTAATCGGTCTGCGCAGGTTGCGGACTGAACCGCGCGTACTCAAGAACTACAGGTTTGACCTTCGGGAATTCTTGGTTGAAAAGGCTTTTCGTCTTTGAGCTGTGTGGGCAGCAAGTTTTCGAGAATATAACAACCTCGTTGACCGCGACGATGGACTACAATCCAGACCAGTTAATTATTTTTTTGGCTGATCCGCAAGACAAGATGCGAAGACGTACGTCTACCAATTCCTGAACGTCCGAGCAGGAACCGGTGTCTCGCGAGGAATACCAGCGAGCAGATCCTGATAAGCGTCGGGGTGGGACAGTCGTGGCGGCCAGATAAAATAGGGTTGGTAATGATGAGAGTTGGCACCTAGAGGGCAAGATGGTAGTAGAAAGACGAGGAAACATGGGGGTATCTTCTGTCAGTGTGCGGAGAGTGGTGGGGCTGCGTACAGTTCTTCCTATCGAGCCTGGCTTGTCTATTTGAATGAAAGCTCAACCACTCATTTGCGCATAGTATTCTTGCCAAGGCGGGTGGGTGCGGAAACAAGGAACATACGGGAAACCGTCGTGAAGGGAATCGTGTTAAAAAGCTGCCGTAATGCGTGAAGAGGTTGGAGAATTCGATCAATCGAAGAATTCACAAGATTATATTTGATCCCGTCGGCAAATAGGCAACTTCGAATTTTAGAAAAGATCGGCGCACGAGGTCAGTCGCGGTACACGGGTGAGGTTGGCCTTTTCACCCTCCCTTCAATATCCGTCGGCTAAGTTGACCACCTTTCGCCCACTGTAGTGGTCGTGATGACTTGAACTTGCTCTGGAGAGTAGGAAGGCAGGGCACATCGCTCGCAAGCCAGAATAACCCTGTATAACAATTTGCGGCGAGTTCCGACCCAATACGAAGGGTTTCCAGTGAGAGAATATCCACCACTTTGAACTTGCAAGTATTTGTGGCATGTGCAAGTTTCTCCGACCGCCTATGAACAACCTTCGCGCACCGAAGAATATCTAAAACGCCCGAATCGTCGCGCTGCGCCCGCTAAACCTCGTGGTCGCTGCAATCCTCAACGCTACCCAGCACATTCCTCTTACCAAGACGCCCCCTTTTTACCATTACGTGGAGCGGCGTTGTGCACCCGATTATCCACGTCGGGTCTCGTCTAGACCACCGTCTTGCCACCAGTGAGAAAACATATCCTGGACAAGACCAATTTCGGGAGTAGATCCTGGAATAGCGGTAAAATAGGTTCTCCACACCCCCAGGTCGCTTGTATTACTGACGCTTCAATCAGAACGAATTTGGCGGTGAAATTGATTTCGAAATGTAGTTCCGAAGTTACAGCACCTCGGTTTAGGCCACGTGATACCCCAAACCTCTAACAACCCAGCACAGCGGGGAAATCGACGTTCCGGTTTGCGTGTAGGGCTTGATCTCTTCTGCGATAATCGACCCTGATTTCCGCGGGGAAAAGCGCTGCAGAAACGAACAGAACCACCGCCAAAGCAATGATATCTTCAACTTCTTCGAACGGACCTCTGGTGCGGCTGGCCGCGAATCCGCCTTGCACTTTACACACGTTACCAGAGCCCATGGTGCAGGTTCCTACTCAACTTGCCTCTCCAGTGATAGATGAATATTACTGTGATACGAACGGATCCTACCAGTCATTCCCGCAGCAGAAAGTAAATGCTGGAAACTGATGGAGACGGATAGTTTCAGACTTGTCTCAAAAGCGTGTTGCTGTCCCAAACAATACTCACCTTGACAAGCTGGATTTCTCGGCCGAATGTAAGGCGGAATTGTGTCAACCATAACACCTTATTCCATCCAAGCGCTCGGATTATGGTCTTGTAGAAACCTCTTGTGCATGAGGTTCACAAGGTTAGAACTGAGTCCTGTTTGAGAGACTGCTCAATCCTTGGCTTGATTCAATAACATCAATGTTAGGGCTAGCAGCGATTCCCAGACGTTTCGCATCTGCGGACTGCAGAAAAGCCAGTAAAAGAATCATTTTCGTACAATTTATATTTCACATTCAACTTTCCTTTCTATAACGTGATACGCTCTAACGGCACTTCCATTCCAAAGGGTATCGGTACATGTCCGACTCCTTGAACGCGTCGAGTTACAAACGGGATGGCACCCTGGGCCAGGGATAAGTTTGAAGGTATGACGTAGGCCCAACTGAAGCATGAACCTCACGCTCGGAGCAGCTCCGCGAGCTTCCCCACCTTGAAAGATGCCTGGGTATCGTCATTCCCTGCATGACAATATCAGTAGAGTCAGAATCACATTGAGAAGTACGACACACCTCCTATATGCTTGCTACCTGTACAAAGAAAAGCACACAATTAGAAGTCTTCTTTCGCCAATACCTGCGTCACGTACCAACAAATATATTGGGAACGCTCCGTTGCCCTGTCTTCTTGTACAGGTAGTCTTGGATATCAGAACCATCCGCTCTCTGGTCGAGCCTATGATGATTGTCGTGAGTTTCATGTTGCACCTGGGTCAAAGGGCGATTCTAACGCACTCAACGACCGTTGGTGTGATACCCGGGAACTCCTTGGCAAAAAGAGCCTTGGCATTGGCGCAGTAAGGACAATGGCTTTTCGAAAATATGGCGACCTTGTTGCCTGAGATGGTAGACTACCATATTATCAGTAAGTGGTCCAACCAAAACATCCAAACCGCCAAGACGTACATCGACAAATTCTTGAACAACCATGGTTCTACGCTGAAAAGCGGAGGGTTCAGAGGAGGAGGCGGTAGCTGTTGAGGAAAACAAGGCTGCTGAAGATGGGAATCGAGAGGTGATGGCGGTATAAAGACGAGGAAGCATATCAATGTTCTCTGAGATTCGGAGCATTTAGTCAGCTAAAATAATCAGGATCACGTGGGGTCACGGAATTCTTGTCCAATTTCTCTCCATCAGTTTGGTCTCAATCGCACTAGGTGGGGAGCCATACGAACTCGAGGTTGCTTTAGTCGCTGACTTGAGATTATTGAAGACGTGCAGAAACTTATGCTATTCCAGGTTTACAAGGTGAAGATAGCCCAATGAAAACGACGCTTCAACAACGCTCGAATTTAGTTTACGTGTATAGGGAATCGGGATTAGAGTCAAGTTCACTTAGAATCTAGTCGGCGAAACTTATGTGCGCCCATTCATAATGTCGTGATGGTTTACGACCCCCCCTCGCCCCAAGTCCAAAATCTTGTGGCGGAAGATCAGACTAAGGACCAGAACTGAGAGAAGTACAAGCATATACGGTAAGCGGCTTTCACTGTACCGGCGCATATTCCATTTTGAATGTCGCAGCTCCCCTTTCAGAGTCAGCATCACCACTCTGCGAAGTATCATGACTATTGTCTTCCGGGCTCAAGGCGAGGCTAATATACTTTTTCATTAGTGGATGCCACCATTGGGCGGAATCTCAATTCAGCTTTCAATGTCACCTAGCTGCACTTGCCATAAGAAATTCAAGTGTCAATGTTTGGTGAGCGTTGTCAAAATTGTCCCCCTGATTGAATGACCCACTCAAGATTCAGAACTGCTCCTTGATGTGCAAGTGACGTGTTGACGTCTACCGTGCACTGAACTACTCCATCAGTTGCTCTCTACTATCTAGAACGAACCTAATCTCGGAAAGCCTGGGCCCCCGGCAAAATCTCGGCCAGATACATAGACTGAAGATTCGATCGAACTTGAACACTTCAGCCTCAGGTTAGAAATAATTCGCAGCTCCAATTGATGATTTGATCGAAGACTTTCTTTTGCCCACATCCTCTCCCAATTGAATCGCCGATAAATTGAGGATAGAACGGATCCCAAAAAAACTTACCCACTTCGCTTAATATCTAAAGCTCTGATTTAATTCAATGGTACGCACGTCCAGTTTTCCTGTGTACATTTGTGGGTCCATTTATATAAATTGTCTTGACGCCGCATATGCCGGCATCAGGTGCGACGGGAGTGCCAGTAATAGTCCTCGCTTGTCAACGTCTTATCGAAACAGTCGAAACGGCTTATGAGGTGGTTGCTTTTGCGACGAGAGTGTGTTTCTCCAATCTGTTGGCGGATCGTATCACAACTGTGGGCTCTAGAGGGTAAGGCCTACCTAAACTGATGTTACTTGGGCAGGTACGCACGTCCACTCAGAGTTTGAACGACAGATGCCATCCAGTATTCACCGAACCTTTGGTTCATCAAGGGTTTTTCCATGTTCAACCGTTCAAAATCAAGTGTGAGTACAAATGTCAAAACAGGCTATCAATTCAATCAATAATCACTAGCAGAATCTATCGAACGATAGATCTGCACACATCACACAACCCCCATTATATTTAGTCGCTTTGCGCGCGCCCTCTCAAGGCCTCGGTTATACACAATCAGGACCCCGTTTTCTTATCAGACGTTTTGCCTAAATGCGTCGTGAAGGGTTTGTGAGTCCTCACATTTGCTCGAAGCGTTGTCCCCATTCATATGACCTTCCTCAGGCGTGTCAGGGTCTACTTCCGCTGGAGGCTTGTGGATCTGGATAATGCTCGGCGTCGTTATCGTCACCCGAGCAGTAATTGTGATTTCAAGAGTACTTGTCCAGGCCGCCTCTTCCTTCCGCCTATTTGATGGATACTTTTCGTCTCTACGAGAAGCATGTTTGAAGCGAAACTTTCACTATCATCAATGGATTGGCAGTATTATACAATACGACTAGCGCTCAGGCTTTCAGCCGTGCGTCTTAATCCGTTGTACGGTTTATTTCGGGGTTCTCTCAGGCGTCAAGACGCGGGCCGTGTATCTCATCGTACACTTGTTTAACAGGGAGACTACCTTAGCGGGTGCGTTTCGCTTATGGAGATGATCTACCGTCGAGAGCGGATTGACTAAAACTAGCTAAAACTAAATCCAGCTCACGAATGCAAAAAATGTGGCTAAACGGGAAGCGCCCATGTTTTCTACTTTGCGGATCCTATGTAATTTTACCCATATTGTCTCATTCGCTTAGCCACACTTTTCCCTGATGCTTCTTTGACAGGTTTTTCGCAGCAAGGCCATTGATTCAATGACTTCTGACATCTTCACGGCGTCACAACCTCGTCCCACACCCTGGATCGCGACCTCCTTAACACCTACAAACTCCTGCCTGCAGGCAGGCTGGGAATATTAATGTTTGACTAAGCCTATATCCAAGGGAACGTGCTTGTCGAGCCAATTAACTCCCTCAAGGGAACGCTGGCACGTTCTCGCCATGTCCTGAGTAACTGTGTCTCGCTCGGCCTTAACGGTCTACCACTAACTTGCTGCTAGTAGAAGGTTGATTCGATGCGGAATCTACTCGGTGCGACTTAACGTAACGTTCGTATGTGTCGCTCACCCCAAATCTTCAGGAGGTAGTTTTCGAGCGTCTCTTCAAGTTGAACCCAGGCCATGACAGCCCTTGGGCTCCGATGACCGAGGGTGATCTTGAACATCAAATGGAGTGTATTTAAGTTTTAATTTTTTGAGACTGGGTGCAATTGACCTTATCTTGCTAGGTTTTATTTGCAACTTAGGAGGAGGCGCGTTGGTCCTTGTTGACACTCGTTGACCTGGAACGAGATGAACCAAACATTGTGCCCTGCCCGACGAACACCGTCGGCAGCCACAGACATGCCGAGCTAAGCCTTGTCCAATTAAGTCCTCAATTTACCCGAATTCACGGTGATTAACGTAGGGAGCGCGTATCATCCTGTATCATCGCGCCTGGACGCCTAGTCCCTTGCTCGCCTGTCAAAATAAAGAAGAACAAACCGCATCTAGAATTGTGACGAAGGGAAACTGTCAAGAACTCTATTCTGTTTTCTTCGGCAATCGATCAACGAGCCGGCTTCTCATAACTCATTTCAGCAACACGAGCCGGCGAGTTGTAGCTTTGTATGATAAGCGCACAGCGCGGCGGCCTGGTTTGGCCCCCAAGTTTACTGATGGCACGTTGTACTTATTATAGAGCCTCCTCCCCACTCGAAGATGGATTAAATATTCAAAGGCTCTGCTTTCTAGCGCTCCTTCCCGATAAACTCTTGGTTGATGCTTGGTCAATGCCCTCTGCACTGAAGTTACCCTTTCAGCGACCTTTCAGAGCAGTGCGGGCTTTCTCGGGGTCACGCCTTTGAGCATTAATTCCACGTTTCTATGTTGCACATCTCCAACCGATATGTCTAGATCTCAGAGACACTTGCAACAACTGGGAAAAAAAGTCTATACCAGTCTACGGATCTTCTACTTCTATGTTAAGCCTCGATCAACAACCTGATCATCTCAGTCCATACGTGCAGCCTACTTTCGAGGTCATTCAATTCACTTGAGCACCGGAAACCTACTTTCTCTTCCCGCTGTGGCGGCGGGCCCATGTCAGTCTCCCTGCGTAGTATTATTGGCTGTGTCGCAGAAAACTGGGCCGCTACTGATTCGTCTTATCATGCCAAACTCAGCTAGCTAGAGGAGTTGTAAAACCGACCCCTTGGGCCTGGTCACTCAGCAAAACCTTGCGTAATCTGGTCTCTTTGTCTGGGCACCTAGGTGCTTCAGTCTATCAATCTCCGCGGACCGCCACATAAGCATAATACAATCCTCTTATCAAGACACCGGCATGACTGATGGTTTAGCGCCATGATATTGTGTGCCTTGCCTATTTCAGCATTACCATCCCCAGCGATTACTCCGACATTGACCGTTGGAGTGGGATATTGCAAAAATCTAATTCTATCGCTTTCTGCCAACCTACTGGGGATGCTACATCGCCGAAAGTTATTGACCTCGGTGCTAGTTAATACTCTCATCATTAGCTGTGCCAGTCCTTCGAAGGGAACGAGTAGCTTCGCGGCATCTGACCCAAGTGAGTGGTATGGGGATATGAACCTGGACTTGATGTCCAGTTGATGTTCAAGTAGGGCTAACTAACTCAAGGGCTCAAGAAGCCGTGTTCTAATTTTGCCTACCGCCTCGTCACTTGCAGGCGAGTCGCAGCCGCAGCTCTTGAAAATTCTGATCATGTCCCGGACTGTCTCCCTGGAGCAAACCTACACTGGACTGCTCGAGCTAGGGCGAAGCTGTTAGCGGTCACCTTGATTAATCCCGAGGATCAGTCCTCTCAGACTTCCTAATGGCATAATGACACGCATTTTTTGGTTCCCCTTACACCTAGGGTGTTCTATCCACCGACACGCGTTTTCGTATTTATAACCTTTTACACGGATCGCTGGTGAAGTGACATTTTAAATAGTGTCTATTTTTACATGTGAGCCCAAAATAACTTGACTCTCCCGCAATAGATGATAAATAGTGAGTGGACCCGTTAATATATTTGGCCCGAGGTTGAAATGACCTCATTGACTATTTTTGTACGAGAATACGCCTTGCGTTATCGTGGAACGCGAGATTTAGGCGGAACAGGTCTTTGTGCTAAATATGTGTCCTGCTGAAGCTCTCCGTCAGGAAATCTGGAGGCTACCTAATGACGCTATCACGGCCTACGTATATACATAAGGGTAGCTTGCATAGGTTCGGCTAGGTACCTTCCAACATCCTGATCTGAGTCGAACGGTTCCTGCTCCCGTTCAAGCAATGAAAGGAGAGGATTGTTGAACGTCCCGATTCGGAAGTATATCGTGTATCAAACATCCGACCAGCTGAACTCCTGAACGTACGAGTCGTATTTTTCATGCATCTCGAAGTACCAATCTATTTTTAACCCTGACGTAGGGGTTACTACTAGTAACGAATTTCGCACCAGCATGGCAAATACCAAGATTATTTTTGAGAAATCTGCGTGTAGGAGTCCAGGTACTGTAACTCTACAAGGGATGCGGAAACGTTATGTAGATGTAATGGGGAAAATTTACAACAACGATGGATAAGGATTGGACAAGCAAGGCGCAGGTCTGAAAGGCGTCTGCTGTAAACTATGTGCAGGAAGGGGAGTGGAAAGTAGAAAAATGTTCAAGAGGGATTTACGGATATAATTCCTGTGAAAGGGTCGCAAACTACGATATCTAAAGGAAAAAGGGGCTGGGTAAAAAAAAAAGGAGTCCAATGCAATGACAATAATGTTCTAAGGATCCAATGATTAAAGCGACCTGCAAGCATGAACGAGAGGATATCTTCTTCAAGCCGTTCAAAGGGTGACGCCAACGGCACCTGCGATCATAGAGAGGATGACAGCGGCGGAGTTGTAGCTCAAGAGTCTTGAAGCAGCAGAGAACTGAGTAGCGGCAGGAGCGGAAGAGGAGCCGGTAGAGGTGGAGGAGGAGGAGGTGCTGGTGCTGGTGCTAGTAACGCTGCCAGAGGTGGCGGTAGAGGAGTGGGACGAGGAGCTGATTAAACTTTCATGTTAGAAGGTTAGCTGGATGAAAAAAAGGAGCTCGTACACGGAGGGTGCAGTGGCTGTGCTGGCTTTTGAAGACGTGCCACTTGATGATGCGGCGGTTGAGGCGGACGTCGACGACGCACTGTTCGCTCCAATGGAGAAGGATCCACTCGTAGTATAGACCGTGTTAATGTTGCCAATGTCTACAAACTCAATGGTGTATCCGGCGCTGAGTTACAGAATACTCGTCAGTTCAGGCGGGTGCCAGGACGAAAGGGGCGTACCCAACGGGAACAGTAGGGATAGTGAGAGTGATAGATCCTGTGCTCGGATCGACGTTGTTGGCAATAGCATAGGCATTATTGAATGATGTGTTAACCAGTTCAATGGAGAAGGAATCGCTAGACTTCAAGTCAGCCTCCACAAGTCAAACGACGAGCAACGTGCACATACGGATCGCCTGCAGCTGTGGTCCAAGTGATAGTTACTTGACCGCCGGAGGTGGGGTTACTCGGATTGTTAACCGTGAGGGCGGAGACCAACGGAGCGACGAGAGCGAGGAGGCTGAAAACATGGGTTCATGTCAAATTCGACTATGTTGAGAGTTGTCGTTCTGAAGAATTGCAGAGGCTCTTACCTGAGTTTTGCGAACATGTTTTGCGGTCGTAAAGTCAAAAGGAGGAGAAAATGAAGAAAATGTGCGTTGTGGGTGGGAATGATGAGGGCAACGTACCCGGTTGTTGTAAATTTTATATGGAAATGGAACAAACATGAGCAATCACAGGAACACTGCTGCGGATCATTTCAGCAATCTCCTTTTCTCTTTGACTCAGAAAAAAAGCTTCTATTCTGACCACCGATTCACCGTCTCCTCTACAAGTCTGTCCTCCGCAAGCGCACCATAACCGACCTTTTGCTACCAATACCAAGAATTTCCAGTAGCAAAAATAGTAGCATCCATCAGTAAATCTAATCATAGAAACGAGTTAGCGTCATAAGCATGGAAGATAGCGTGCAAGACGCGTGTACCTCATCGAATGGACGTGTATCGTTAAAACAGCTGTCCCACACCTCGTTTACCGCACGTTCAGCGGCGGCCTCGTTAGGACACGCTGGGTTAGCAGCAACGGACTCCACTGATCGCCTCCGTATGCAAGCCTCAATAAAAGGAGTTAGTTTTTTCCTGGTCAAAGTAAGCCGAGAACAGAACTCACTTGATGTTGTTTCGAGAAGGCGATAAAACCCCGCCGTAACTCTTGTGAAAACCTACAATCGCCGCTCAAATTATTCGCTCGGATCTGCCAAGAAATGCATTATTGGAGCATTGAACTATGAAGTGACGAGGTCAGAGGTAACAGCTTACTTCACTGCAGGCATGATGTCGCAAATTACTCCAGTCAACCTTGAATTTGCATTGGTCGTACATGTGTATGAGCTCGTGTGCTAGCGTATACTCCATGTGTTTCTGACTGAAAAAGTGGCCTGAGCAGAGGACGACCGCACCCGGGTCTGGCGAGAAGCCTCCAGATTTCGTTTGATCGCAAGGAGCACACAATATGTTTGACGGAGGTACTTCACACCCTGAGAGCTTTAGATGCTTCAGCATAAAGACAATAATAGGGCCTATTCCAAACAACATCCTCAGCACTACAACCTCAACTGGGAAAACACCGTGACTCACTGGAGTTCATGAAGTACTCCTTCTGCTTTTCACACTGCCGCGTCTGATGAGCGCGAAGAGCCTCCATTCGTTCATCCTCGGTGACGCCAAGGCCAGTAACCAGCATAGCCTTTCTGCGCCATCGTTCAAAGGCACTAGAGTCTTGAGAAGGGGTGGAAGGTGACGAATCGCTGGGGGACGTAGCGTTATTCATCGCAAAATTCCTCCGAACCTGAATTTTGCAGTGTTTGACACTTTCACACGATAGGTCACTTGCTCCTTCGATGTGCACAACAGAAGGGGCTCCATTGGGGACGCTTTACAGTAATTTTCGGCACGCACAACTCCTTCCTGCTTCTTAGGCTGAAACCTCACGTCGCCGTGTTGACGTTGACCTGTGTTGACGGCCGTGCACGTCATGATCGTGATGATCAGCGGCGGCCTACTTACCTCCTCAGGTATCAGAACCAAGGGCTCAAAAGTTGCTGGAATTGGACTCGCCCCAAGAAATCACCGTCGGCACGTAGAACTTTATCTCAGGGTTTACCGAGACCCACTTTCAAGTCAAATGGAGGCCGCTTATGCTGAAGGAAGCCGTCATATGATTGTGATGCTCAACGGTGGCCACCTATAGCCCCTCACTATCAGAACCGAGAGCTCAGAAGGCGCTCAAATTTGGGATGCCTTTACAACAGACCCTCGGTGTGTCTTAGGGTCTATCAAAGATTCCTTCCAAGTCAGTTGAAACAGACACTGTTTGGTCAAGCTCACCCAGAAATGCGTTGGTTCTTGATCCCCTACAGGTTTGAGGTCTATCCTTGATCTAAACCACCTAACCGACGTAGCGGCGTTCTTTCATTACTGGAACCAAACTTCCACAACGAGTCTCCAGCCTTAACCAGAAATATGTTCCTGAAAGTAATCTGGTCTAAGGCAACTGCGTATTGGGCGCTTGGGATCCCTCGTTACTCAGCGTCTGGTAAGGCCCAACTCACCTATACCTTCTGCAGAACGGCAGACTTTCACTTCCGTTCTGGATCTGGAGTTCCCTATAACCTGGGCGATCTAGTCCTTAATGACCTTCACCTTCAAGTTCCTAGCGTGCCGATTCACGTCTGGATCGGTCGCGAGCCTCATAGCGCTTATTTCATTTCCGTTAAGTCCTTCTTTAGAGCGTTCAATCACAGATTGTCAGATGACAGCTCTGGGAAATCATTCTGATTTGGTGCGAGACGCCTCGGAATCCGCTTCGAAAAGTTGTATCGGGAGGTTGGTTTAGGTCCTCGCCCTGGATTCACAACGGCGGTTCAAGTTTCCTATTCCTCGATGTGGAATCTAGATTCATATGGAGGTACTGCAATGTTGTTATTCCAGCATTCAAGAATCAGAGGTTTGTCAGAGGCCCGTGTATTTTACACCAATCACCGACCCTTGCTCATTCATCGCATCCGCAGTAGTCGCACTAGACAAAAGAAATTACCTGCCACAAGAATATATGGTACTTGGAAGCCTTTCATCCTGATTTTCGGTTGGTCAGTGTAATCCTTCCGTGCATATCGCCTCTATTCACCCAACGCTTGAGCTGACCCCGTGGCAACCCGTACCCTTACTCAATATATCTATCGTTTCCACCAAGTGGAGCTACAAGCGCGTCTACAAAGTCCTCTAACTCTTCTGCGAGCAGAAGCGCCCCTAACGTTCAGGCGATCTGTCAAAAACTGTGGTGCGTCCCACGACGGGGTACTTTACGTCTTTTTCCCATTGAAATTTTCTCCTTGGCGGTCTGGAGATAGCAGGACAGCTCGTCAGCAGCTTCACTCGCGCTGGCTGTCATGGTTTGCCGCTCCCGCTGCAGCTGTCTGTTATGCTTCCTCATCTGAGATAAGCCTTGATTCGTTGACGTCCACGCGGCTGCCCTGCAGGGACGTGATCAAAGCCTTAGGCGAGCGCAGTTACTTATGTGCTACGAGGTTGGGTTGCTGCACATACGCGATAGGAGTTGATATCTAACGGGCCACTTACCGACTCGAGTGGATATCTGGATCAAGGAAAAGCAGAAAGTAAATTCAGCGTAGCATTGGCCGGGTTCCTAACAAGGTTTGGACACTTTTGACTGATTTATATTATAGGTCAAATTATAACGGCGAGCAGAAAATCGGACAGGTAGTGCCAAGAACGAGATTTCAGGGTAAATTTATGGAACTGTCACTCGATGAGTTGGTTCCTTGCATTACTTCCGCGATTGAAATTTGCAAGTGTGTTACCCCGTAGCCCCTTTGCCCCAGAAATTACCCATCCCGTTACAGCTGCTTATTGAGCACCACGGCCATGAGATTGTGGCGAAGATAATGTTTCTGACCGAGCTTTCGTAAAGTGTCATCAAGTCAAGGTCAAAATTCAACGGGAACTTCAAAAGGAGGTCAAGCTACAGGTGTGGTACTCGCTGCACAAACGGCAACTCATCACAAAGGCGACCTTTCGTCAACCAGTTGATTGATATTACGCATACTCTTATGTGAGTGATTAAGGTAGCGATCAGCGTCAGCTACCTGCGTGCTGGTCAGTGTGGGTAAGCTGAATTTCACATTTCAGGACAAATCCAACTCCTCTCCCCACCTTAGGATTTCTAGAAGACTTATCATCCGTTCAGGTTTAGTCTGGCTAAACAAATTCCATCAAAACTGGTGAGAGGATCTTGTCATATTCTGCATATTCAATCGAGCTGTTAGAAGAAACCATCATGCAGTGGAATGTCTGCAGAGATTTTGCAAATGTCGAAGAATGCGGAATGGTCAACTAACAGCTGCTAAAAGCCGAATGAAGGCGTACGCGTCATTGCGTCAAGACTAGAGGCCATTGGGTTAGGCGACCGGACGCCGCTGAATGTCTATGACGATCTTCAACGTCATTTGTAGAAATATGTTCTGGGTTTTCCCGGACATCTATACGTCTTCAAGGCGTGAGGCATCGAGGAACGCTGCGGTCAACCGGCAACTTATGCAGACTTGTGCTCCCGCGTTGCTCACGCGTCAGGAACTGAGCGCTGAGCTATAAGCCTAAACTTTGGCGGAAGCATTTTTTTTTCTTCAAGGGGAAAAATTAAATCAATACCCCAGCTCAGGTTGGCCGGGGCCCGATAGTTGTAGTTGCACGTTTGATTCGTTGCTCTCAGATGACTTTTTTCGAAAGATATCCTAGCTGCTCATACTGGTCGGCTTTCTAGATCAATCAAAATTATCCAAAAGAGCATGATACGGTACCGATATCTCGCCGACTCTCGCAGGAAAAGAGTCAGGGAAATGACGATAGATGGCGCAAGGCCGCGCTACCACCATGATTATAAAGAACATACAGTCCTCGGTAGGTCGGTACCACAACAACGGCGAGTGTACAATTCAAAAAGACTGGCTTGTTGTCACCATCACCCCGTATCAGAAATGGGGGTACCCATCTCACTCAAACCCAAATTCCCAATCAGTCTCGATGGATCGAAATAATCAATCTCCTACGGTAATCATGATCTTTAATGCGAACCTCGCAGGAAAGAGCTCATATATCGCGAACCCTCAAACTCAGCGCAATTGTCAAGAAGAACCATACGTGAGCATGACCTGTTTATCTGCACCGCGAGATTGCAGGGTCCTATCCCCATGAAATGGCCTCGATTGAGTGCCGCATCATCATCATCATCATGCGAATTATCGCTGGGAAGCCAGCGCGAATCGCTATAGAAGGCAAGAGCAATATTCTATGGGATAGAGCACTTGAGCAGCTGGATTAATTCGAAGTTGTCCCATAACCTCTTTAGCATGGGGCAGCCAATTAGAAATAGGATAATTTTTTTCTACCCATTCGTGTAGCCAGCTGATATCTATCAGTGCCTTCCTTAAAAATTTCCAAGAAGGCAGTAAAGCCAGGAGAAAGAGACACATACTATCAGGGTGGGATCAACGCCAGGTTGTCGGTCTGGCTGACTAGAAAGCAACAGTGGCACCTCGGTTCGACGGACCATCCGTTGAGCTTGCAAGGAGAAATTTACGACCGCACCCTACAGTAGGCTAAAATATCTGCCCCTCTGATCGTGACATCGCGTTGAAACTATGAACAGGCGGCAAAAAATCTCACACCATCTACGGTGACGCAGCAATGATGTCACTTCGATAACACACTTCAGACAACGGGTAATTAATAATTGGGCACTTGAGCGAATCCATTGACAGATCGTTTGACAAATAAAATTTTGCTTATTGTTTGAACTGTCATTAGTTGTGGAGCCTCAGGGTACTGGGAATGTATGGCTGTATACGCAATAAGTGGGAAGGCAACGCCTACCAAATGGCTGCGAAGTAGTTATTTGGCCAGCTCCAAAAGTAGATAAAATCACTGGGTGGCGTGATGGTCTGTCGATATCTGTAACGTAGTCGGGACGCTAGTGCGCCGCGTGTGGTACAAAAATTAGAGGGTCGACCGACCGATATCCATACGCTTCGCCCAGAACTCTGGCTTGCAACGCGTTAAACGCGCACCTCGCGCCAAAAAAAAAAAACAGGGATGCACGCCCAACTGGACTGTGGCGTCTGGCGGTTCGAGTTAGCGCGTTCTTGCCGCCTGGCCGGCACGTTCGAGTTCAAAGGTGGATGCCATCTCCGCTGAAATTCCCCAGCGCGGCGCCCTGCAGGTTCGACGAGAGGCAAGTTGTCGGTAGCTTGGAGAATTCCTAAAGCACTCAAAACGAGGCCGAATTTCAAGGGAATGATGTGGCTGGTACTTAGAATGCAATGGGGGTCCGGACCTTGCTCAGCGCTTTGTCACGGTCGCTGGGAGGGCATGCATTTAGGCAAAACTTAGGTACTCCCGCGATAGTTTTCATCATAGACCGGACCTTATTCTAAAGTTGTTACATAGCAAAAACACAGACCAGTAGCCCCACCAGTATATGAGCCTGTTGATATATAATTTGGGTTTAAAACAGCTGTAAATCTTCCACGAAATAACGACTGGGGTTGCGAACAAGTCAAATCTTCGCGGGCGACATGCGCGGTACGGGCCAGATACAGACTAGTGTAGACTAGCCTCGGGGGGCATTTGAAGCCGAGAACATAGATAAGGAAATATATTAGACGCTAGGACCTAGAGCTTTGAAGGGTTCTTCCAGACTGGAGAGCGTTTCTATGTGTAAACAACAGGGTCAGTGAACGACCTCAGGAAATTGTGTCAACCAGTGCCCACCTCCGCAAAGGCCTTCAGGCCCTCCTGATCGAAAACGAAAACATCAATCAGTGAAAACAGTAAACTTAATCAGGCAGGGCTGAATAAATGCTTACTTTGATATTGTCACCTTTGTAAACACGCTTACTCTCAGGACTCCACACGTGCGTGTGCACCATCTCTTGGAAGTTATGTCTCTGAGAAAGCAGGAGGCCCTTCTTCGTGGATTGGACCGCATCCGGTGAGTTTTGGATGATCTCCTGTGCGATTGCAACGGCCGTAGGGATGACCTCTGATGATGAAACGACCGTGTTAACGCTATAAGGATAGATGAGCAAACATGTCTGTGCGTCAGGGAGCACGGGTTCAAAAATACACAATCAATGACAAGGGGATAGAAAAGATTTTGTCCAAAAATAAACTAGTTGACTTGACAGAACGTCGAGGGTAGAGCACTCACAATCCAAATCGGTTCTGACCCTCTGTGGCACTAACTGTCATTCCTGTGAGTAGCAATTCAGAAGCCAGCTAAGCAAGGCGCGTCAACAACCAGAGCATTAGGGCTGGATCTCGAGCCTAGTACAAAATGACGTACATGGTGACCTGCAATCCGAGCCAAGCGTGGTATAGCTGAAATTGAAATAAGTAAGAAAAATACTCCACAGCTGCGGTCAGGGGAAGGGGAAAATTAGATATTACAAACCCCCTTGCACGGCAACGACGCCCCGCTTGACCTCGGGCAAAGCGAACTTGGCATCATGGGCCGCGACAACGATATCGCAATTCAGGATCATCTCCATCCCCCCTCCGTACGCGCCTCCAATCACTGCTGCTATGATCGGTTTGTTAGACTGCCGCCGTGAGATGGAACCAAAGCCATGCACGTTGGCGGCGATGCTTTCTTGTTCGTTGTTGGTCCCGCTTTGTTGGTCTTTGTTCCACCTACCATATGTTTGGAAATCAGTGACTGCGGTTGATTTGAGAGGGAGGGGCGGCATACGCTTTCAGGTCGGCACCTGCACAGAAGGCGCGTCCTGCACCAGTCACTATGACAACCCTAGATATCGCAGAGTTAGGTGAAGGCACGGATAGAAATGATGGCGCACCACAACGAAGGTTCGTCTTCAAACCAGTCAAGAACCTTTTTCAAATCATCACTCATTTGAGGTGTCATAGCGTTGAGTGATTTCGGCCGATTAAGCGTGATTTGAAGGACATGATTAGAAGGGAAGGATACGAGTAGCTCGTTGGAATGTTGCGGCGGCTTGGAGGACATGGCTCTTGTCAGTAACTTTTGTGCAATCGAATGTTTGGAGCGTTGGACTCCACCGGCAAGAGTTAAGCGAAATAGCCGGCATCAGATTCCCTGCACAACTTTTGAAATCGATTGTGATGACGTGAGTTTGCACTCCCGAGTGATCACCTATTTCCCCAGGCCATACGAGGAGAAGGGGTGTGGAGAATAAAACCCGGAACACAATGCGGGGAAAAGGTCTATGTCATACCAATCCGTCACTTCGGGTTCCTGTTGAGGCTTCTTATCACAAATTCTCACCTGGGCCCGCTTGTGCACAAATGGAGGACGGAACGAAATCCCGCGCGGAAGAATGGAGAAAAAATATCAAGATGTGATCGATTGTTGCGACGGGCAGATTACATAGTGTACAAATGGTATGACTTCATCGTCCTCCTCCATTCTTACAACCAACGGTCGGTGTATGGACCGACGACGCCTGTCCGCTCGTCGAATAGATATGTATGATGACTAGGCCCGCGTCCGTGGATGCGTGGGGCAGGGATATAATAGCTTGCAATTGCACGAGGTCGAATGCGATATGAACATGAAAACAATGCGATGATATGCTCGACGATGACGACTGAAGTAGATAGTTAGACATGCATGACTCGAAGAATAAAGAGCGAATGCGACTCACAAGTAACATATAGCGCGATCACCTGAATGGGCAGTTCGCGGCATGGGAACCGCGCCAGCCGCAATGGCAGCACTGGGGGGAACTATGGTTGACGCAAGTGTTCGAGTCTGACTCCTTGTGGGTGGGTGTTGTCGTCGGGGACGAGTGTTCGAGCGACGCGCACACGATGGTGGCGGTGGTGAACGAAGAAGAGGTGGCTGCGCTGGTAGAGTGCATGGTTGATTGGGTATGTGGGTATGAAGTGTATGCTTTAGATTGAATGCGGGTTTTTTTGGATGAGAGAAGAGAAAAAAAGTGCTGGGCCTTTTATATGTATTGTGGAGAGAGGACATCGGCATTGGCCAGGATTGTCCCGAAAGCCAGGAAAGGATTTGTTGTGGCGTCCTTGTCTTTCAGGCCCCGTGGTTCCGTTCGAGCCGTTGATATGACAAACAAATTGGGATTGCCATCTTGAAACTCGCTGGAATCGCAAGAAACAAGTGAATAAATCTGAATGAGTTGCGATGCACTCCCAAAAAGGGTCAGCTACTGCACTAAGCCATATCCGGATTCGAGCCAACTCAACTCCAATCGAGCCGTCTCGTCGGGGCAAACCAAACCTATCTCCTTATCTGGCTAGCCCTGATTACATCGTTTTTGATCCCGGCCTTGCGTACCCGTGCAAAGAATTGAAAAGTATCCTGCCGATTTCTAGGTCATAGGAACACACGTTGATGCCATGAGTTTGCGCATCTTCTAGGTATCGACTGGCAAATACATCCTTGACCCACCCGAATAGCGACATAGCGCGCACGAAGGAGGCCTTTGATTATTGTTTCCCTATCTTAAGTTGTCACTGTTAGCGAAAAGCCGCCAGGCACATGAGGCATGAAGGTACCTATCATATATGGCTCAAAGGCCAAAACCGATGTCATACGGTGACGTGTTGTATCCGATCGTGAAAGAGAGAAAGAAAGCAGTGCTAATGTTCCATCAAAATCGACAAACAAGAGTGCGCACAAACGCGTGAAATTGTATCCAGAAACGCGACATATCTTTGTGTTCCTACTATCCTCTTTGCGTATAAGGACTAGAGCGCATACCAACCCCATGGATTAGGTGGCGCGCCTCACCTCTCAATATATTACTGACTTCAGGGATCCCGGTCACACCCATAATTGTTAGTTAAAATTCCAACAGAGCGCGGCAAGCAACGCTTCACTGTTCAGGGAGGAATTTAGGAGAATAAAGATAAATTGAAAGGGAATTGCCATGTCCAAGAGAAGAATCTTGAAAAAAAAAGCACTATCCCTTCATCGTCTTCGAGAAAACAATATAAAATATACAACATCCAGATGGGTATCCTTCGGGTTGCGTATTCTATTGAGATTATCGACATCCGGTCTATTCGGAAGCAACGCGCTAGTCCTTCTCCCGTCGACGCCGCCCTTGGCCAGCCTCTGCTGGAGAACATCCCCATATACGCGGTCTTTGCGGGAATATCATTTAGCTGGGAGAGAAAGGGCTTCCTGATCGATCGAGAGTCTACTGGGGGGGAATAACGAAACACCCTATTTACTTCCCGAGGACACATGGCGAATTCGAAGCTGAAAGCGCTCAGGCTTACAAATAGCCAAGAACGCGTCTGTGTACATTCAAAAATAATGTCTTGGTACAACAGTTATACACAACTCACACCCCGTGGCCATTCATGACATGTTCTGTTGAGAGCTCCAACACCCCAGAACCAAATCACCTCATATGCCAGGGAGTCGTTGTCAGCGGTCCATCTATCAATCTCATGTTTCCCTTTCTTCTCTTTCCCGTCTCCTGGGTGCTTCTTTGTACCACTCCGGCACCTCATGCGCCTTCGGCACAGCTCTCTTCCGTAACTCTCGAACTTCTATCTCCTCCTGCTCTTCACGTTCCCTCCGCCGCTGCTCTCTTTCCCTTTCCCTCTCCCTCTCCTTCTCTCTCATCCTCTCATCAAACTTTTGCCGCTCCTTTACCCGGAAATCCGTCTCGAACCTCATGGGGAGCGGCACGGTCGGGCAAATATTTTCCTTCCGCAGCGCGAGCTCTACTTCTTGGGCAGCGTGCATAGTTTTAAAATCGGGGATAGATACGCCCTGCCGATGTTGCTTATCATTGTCAAGTTGCGTGCGTTCTTTTTGTGACGACGATGAAAGTTTCTTCGAATCTTCATTTTCGAGTTTACTCCAACGCGCTTCTAGCCTTGCATCAGGGTGAAACGTGAAGGCCATAGGCCTGGTGGCGTTTGCAGGGCGACTCGCAACCTTCACAAAGAAAGATAAGCATTTACATAAGAAAGATTGAATGTCGTACGACTGAAAACGTGTCGTGAAAAAAAAAGAAAGGGAATTGACTTACATGTTCGCCGGACAAAGACGTTGTTGTTGAGAAACGAATATGACTCCCTTCTGAATGTAGTGAAGGCCCTGTACTGCTCTTACCCTGCACCACAACCGAGTTGCCCACTACCGTGGTGCCCTGACCCAATTTTCGCGAATCAGTTGGAGCCACCGCTTTCGAGGTTTTTGGATTTGATCTCGTCTTTGCCTCTAGCTTATCGCCAAATTTGGTGGCCGGTGGCAGGCGCTCTCGTTGCACCCTGATCGGCCTGGTCTTTGTGATTGTCTCTTTGCGGTCCCTTGTCCCTTTGGACCTAGAACCGGAACCTGAGACTTTAGGTTGAAGCTCTTGGTGCGACGGCCGCGCGCACACCGACGCCAAGGGCTCGTCATTAACGGTTGAGTTTGATGCAGTACCAGCCCGCGATGACACACTTCTAACTTTTTTCCGGCCTTGATCTAAATCTGCCTGTGCTGATGCCGGTCTTTTGCTTGACGGCCGAAGTGGTGACATCGGGGCTGCGGCCGAAAGGGATTTGGGCTGTTCTAGAGATGTAGGTTTTTTAGGGGAAAGCTGCGATATCGTCAATGATTTGTTGTGGTGTTCGCTGAATTCATTTCCTACGCCGGAGATGGCACTCAAGATCTCCTCTGTGGGAGCATGGCTAGGCACTGGCGGCTCTGGATCGTGCCCTGGTCCCAAAGGTTGGTACGGACTGGAGAGTCTGATGGTCAGGCAAGTCTGTTTTGAATCGCTCATCAAGGCGAATGAACATACCCAAAGGAGCTGATGAGCTTCTCGCTGTACATCAATAGTCGCTCTGCAACCCCGCCTAGAGCGACGGAGTCCACACTGGTATCCGCAGTTACATCGCCTAGATCTCCATTTGGTTCTGGGATGTGCGTTGGTTGGGCCGATGAATCTGATGGTGCGGTAGAAACGAAGGCACTTTGAGTAGAAGTTATTACTGATGGCGGTAAGAAAGGTTTGCGCTTTCGGGCTTTGGTTATTGCTCCTGAGATCACAGTCTAAGGAAGTCGCACGTCAGTCAATCATCGACAGATCAAGATCAGGGGGGAGGGCGATAAGAAAAAAGAGACATACCTGCTTGCCTGGTATGGCCACTTGCTCTCTACGTCTCTTTCGCAACGACTGCGGTTCCCCTTTGTTGACTGATTGGCGCTTCGATCCTTTCGGACTTTGCAAACGCGACTGAATGGGTGGCACCAGTTTTGACGCTGATGTGCCCGTTCCTAAGCCTTCAGCCAGCAAATCTACCTCGGCCCTGAGGCTTTCTAGACGTGCACCAGCGGGCGACCCTTCGTCAGGAAGGAGGTGTAGTGCTGGCTTCTTGATCGCCTTTGACCGCGCTGATGTCACCCCCTTGACCAGCATGGGAAGGTCCTGGGTCTCCTCGTTCAACCTGGATTTGTGGGATAAATTCCGTGACGGAGATGGTAATGAAGGAAGCGGGGAACGGAAATGAATTGAGCGGTGAGTTTCTGAGGGTCTAGGCGTGAGTTGGCTGAGGGTAAGCGGTTCGTGCTGGATGGGTCTAGACGGGGCGACGGGGGTGGCAAGAACATCGTCAACACCCTTGAAGAAGTCGTCGTCACCGTCGTCCGCTAGAAGGTAATCTTCCCGAGCTGGAACGGGGATTTGGAAGGAGAAAGATGCATCGATGTCCGACACATCTGGTAAATGCCTCAAACTCAGTTCCTGTCCACCCGATAGCGGCATTGTCAACTATTCCACCGAGTTCCTGCTGTATATTTGGGGTACTTGTGAGTTTTAACCGCGTTGCGACGAAGAAAATGCTTACTTTGAGAGTTCGATATTGAAAACAACGATGAGTTCGGAACAACTTGAAGACGCATCTCGACACGTGACCGAGGTCAAGTTTTCAAGCTCAGCTTGAACTCTATTTACTCAGCTTCCGACAAGGGCATTGGCATACACATCTCTTCAATTTCAAATTTTGCAACCCAAGTCCTCCAGAGTCCTCCCAAGTCCTGATAATCATCGGAGAGCTCACAAACAAACAAAATACTCCCATTCATTCGAGTCTGCTGATTTGATTTACGCGTGATCCCCAGGCTCACTACGCATACGCCTCACTATCACCTTCTCCGCCTGTTCCGATGGCCGGCGTCTCGGTGACCTACCCGAGGTACTTTTTGGCCCCGTGCGGCCGTGCCGCTACTGATAGTAAATTTCGCTTTCACGACGTGAGAAATGTCGTTTGCATCCTCAATTCGAGCAGGCAAGACACTACGCCCCTCCGCCGTTTCTCAAGTGGAATTCTTTTGTCTTCCATTGAGCCTGGTACGAACCTCTTCCCTCCAGTTGCAAGTGTTGTAGAAATCGATCAATCACGCTGTCAAGATCATCACAGGAAACTTGGCCATGTCGTTCTCAGAAGAGGGTCGCCAAAGTTCAGTTTGAGCAGAACAACCGAGCCGTCGATACCTGGGCCATCCGCAACGACACGCTCAAGTTTTTCTTCTTTGATGGAATTCTCAAACCAGAATCTCGAGCCTGGCCTTCCTCTTCCAAGTCGCAATTTTTGAGGATCAATCAAACATGCTTTCATATCATCACAGCTATTTGAATGCGGTGCTGTCAGCAGGCTAGGAGGGTCGGTCAGAATCCTACCCTCAATACTATTCTAGACCACTGGTTCTGGATTCTCCCAGAAACAAATCCCTCACATGCTGGAATACGTGGGATCAGTTAACCTTGACGAGCGTAGAAGAACTCCAAGACCCTGAAAACGGTACCATGACCTTCAACAGTCTCCACGAGTAAATTAAATTAACGCAATAACTAGGACGGGAATGTGCGTGTTCCCCGACTGCCCATGTGCTGTTAATTATGAAGCCGAAATTCTCGCGGAAGCTCTTCGTGACTTCGAGTTCGGTCGGAACGCTCAGGTTCTGGCTCCAACATCTTCATTGGTAAGTTCCTCCTTCTCTGATTGAATTCTCCTTCCACGGTTCTTCTTACCTCATCTGACGCAATTTTTCGATCAGCTCAACATGAAGTCGTAGGGCACTGCACGTCATGTTCTCAAAATTCCACTGCGCCACGAAGCCGAGGCGGTCGGGGAAGGTAAGTTGGTTCGGTCAGAACCACAGTTTTATATTCATGTCCGATAGCCAAGCAGATTCGCTCCAATCCATCATTCTTCAATTCTCTAAAAATTTCAAGGGACACTCGAGACAGTAAACTCTCGTATCTCCTCTACATGCTTTTACGTCGGGAGAAGGATTCAACGCCTCAACTTTTATTCTTGGCGCACGCCGCACATTCAGCAAACAATTAATCTCGACCTCAGGTATCCCCCAATCAAGTGGAGGATCAACTCAACGCGTTTCAGTGCATAGAAGGCCATTCCAGTGAAATTGGTTTCGTTCAATCCTATCATACCCGCGGGCGACATCATAGTTCGAATTCGCCCAGCGCACCACTTTCGGTTCAATTCCCGGCTCTTCCTACATCGTCAGTAGATTTTTTAATGGAACTCCCTTCGCTTCTTTTTCTTTTTGAAGCGGCAGAATTTGATCAGTCCGACACCCGCCCATTTCGGGGTCTCGTTGTTTTATTGGTTTAGCCAGGAAGAAAGAGTTGGTCTGGTAGTGACAAGCTCTGACAGCCACACTCGATTTTCAAAAATTGTCACCCAGGTGGCTCGGCCGGAGGTCTCATTTCCTCTTTTACCATCGACGGCAGGCAGCAGAAGCACCCTCACGTTGAGGCCTGACGGCCCTCAAATCAAGTCATTGGGTATGACTGGCTTGGAAATTGGCTCATCAGAGCAAGTGACCTACTAGAACTGGACTGCGCCATCAGGATCGCCCACCAACTTGGCGGGCACCACTGTTCTAGCCTTATCGACGACCACAATCCTTCAGACCTTCGCGTCTCGCCCTCGGAGCGCTTAATTAAATTATTAGGATAGGCTGCCAGTTTGGTGAGCCCGAACACCGTTTTACCTTTGAACCAAAACGAATTTTTAGGGCCCCATACGAGTCTCGACCTACTCCCGGATAATTGTTAGGATCGCCCACCAGCTTGGCGAGCGCGCCTTCTAGTTGATGGCGCTGTTCTAGCTTTGACTTCAAGCGTCCAATGACGCACTTTGCATCTGTTGGCCTTGGAAGGCAGATTTCCTTTTGTTACCAGACATGTGGAAAACGGATAATTCTCTTTTGCTTTGGGACACCTTGACTTTCTAAGTCGCCTCAGACCCTTCTTCCTATCCTCTCCGAGAAGTCCTCCTTTGTGCCCGGAAATCTAAGCGCGCTCTGCTGAATCGGCCTTTAGACCGCACCACTCCGGTCAAATTTCGTACACCGGCCTGCGCCACCTCAAATTCAATTATCAAGTTCGCCCCGGCCCATCTCTCAAAATTTCCTCAAAAAATATATTTCAAGCCCTGGCGCCTTGACCTTTATTTCCTTTCGGTCGTTCCCTTCTCCGCACAATTTGGAATAGGCCAGAATAGGTCGGAGAGATGTCTGCATGGAGAAGCGTTCCGCTTCCCGCGGCGCACATGACCTTCCTCGGTCTCTTATTCTGGCTTTGATCTTGTTTCTTTCTGCTTGCGGTTCTTGCACTGTCGTCATGGTCATAACCACGCGTTTCGGCTGTGCGCATGGCGCTCGTGTGGGTTTCATTCTGTTTTCACTCATAAGTTCAAGTCGTCCGTTCATCATCGAGGAGATTAATCAAAACTTTCTTGATCGGCAAGAGGGACCTGAGTATACTCCAAACAATAGAGTTATATGTCTCTCTCTGGTATACAATATTCAAGTGGAGGCTTGGAGCATCATTTCAAGGACCTCTTCGGCCGAGGGAGTGAAGTAACGAGTATCACTGGCAGTTCCGATGCAGCTAAACCGATTCGTTCTGGTTTGTCGGCATCCTACTCCCACTCCCTTTTCCCGTTGCGAAGGAATACTATTATACAGCATATCACTTGTTTATTTTTGCCCTAGCCTTTTGTTTTTGAACTCCGTCGAAACCAGCGCCGGCACGGATCTCAAAAAGTTAGGATCGCCCATATCCACCTATATTTACGTCTTTCTCATATGTGCGCATTGTGGACACGATGGAACAGCGATAGAATCACCAAAAAAAGGTTTATTACCTATGGAAACAAGATGCGTAGTCGTGTAAGAGTTGGAATTAATGTGAACGGCCCTCTCCGAATTCCAACACCGCGACAACCAGCGACAGGCACTAGATGAGCGGGATCGCACCTTTTAGATAGTGTTGCGTGCTATCGATGGTTTAATCAAATTTAATCGTAGGCGTGTAACCGAGGGTTGCTTGAAGTTGGAAATATTCTGTGCGACCCTCTCACGATTCCAACGCCGCGACGAGGTTCATAACGAATTCATCAATCTTTGGTGACATAGAGCGCTATCGATGGTTTATCGATAAGATATGCGGACGTTGTTACACAATCTCGAGGGGATGTTGATCCTTTTGGCTCACTATCACCTCCACGTCTTCAGTACCTTCACCAGCGATTCCTTGGCCCTGGAGTTCCTCGCGCAGTTTTGAGGCAAGAAGGGGTAAGTATCCGCGTTCGGTATTTGTGTGTCCGCCTGGGGTAAGGCTGAGTTCGTCATGAGGTCGAAATTAGCCCAGGACTTACACAGGATAACGTTGGTGCCTGCGGCGAGAGCGGCTAGAACTTCGTGCTGTGGTCATGGCGGTATGCTTGAGTCTAAGTACGGGTCGCGAGAGAAGGTACATACATGGGACATTTCTCCCGTAAGATAGACGTCAGCCTTCTTTCCAGCTAGCATGGATCCTCCGGATCCTGCGCATATGGCGATCGTCCGAACAGACGAGGACCGGGATTCAACCAGTGGATTGATTCCTACTTGGACTGATTGTGGGCATGAAGCCAGGTGGGTGAGGGAGAAGCAGGAGGTAAAATCAAGTTCAGGTCATGCAGGAAAGAGAACAGAAACAAGAAACGCACGGTGGGTTAGACGTAGATGCAACTTTACTCTGTGTATAAGCAGGTCCATGGGAATCGCTTCCTTTAGCGTAACCAATCTACCTTCCGCACCTTCGCTCACTCCATTGGCACCTATCTTCTCTGCAACGAGCGCACCGATGACATCGTCTTGCTTTTTGCTCAATAAACCCTCTGCGAGCCAATCATTAATGCCTCCCCACACCGAATCCAATGCCGTATGCGGAGAATAAATTGATATCCCTTTAACCGCACATTGAAGAAGCGAAGACTGAAGTGGGTTCGATAGCGTCAAGGACTTCAATCCACTGAAGATAGGCGGATGATAGGCAACAATAACCGACGTATCCTTCGCCAACGCTTCGGAAAGTACTGTCGTAGTAAGACTAAAGATATGGAGGAAGTCATGATGTTCAATATTTGTATAAGGACTGTACGTACTCGATGGTCAGCAGAACACGATTCTTCCCGCCCGAGCGTTGATTGGGCGATTCTGAAGCAAGTTTGAGTTCAATGTTATCAGGTAGAACGACTGCGGGACACGTACCCAGCAACAATCCAACCTGCCACGCTGTTGTGAGCAATCATTATGGACAATTAAATCAACATTGGAAAGCCCGAGCTGACATTGTCCCACTTTTCTGCCAATCGAAGAGGAGCGATTCTCTCCATAGCCTTGCATACTGACTGTAGTATCGACATTGTCCGGTTGGCTGTCTTTTACGCGTCGAGACAGTTGTTCTCGACGTTGTGAAGAATGGCACACCGTGTGACTGAAATTTGACGCCCGTTGAAATCGAACTTCTAACGATCAATACAAAAAAGTATCTACAAAATTTTGAAACCGGAAGAACAACTGTGATACAGTGCACCAGCACGAGTCTCAACCACACTCCCACCGTCTACGCCAAGCTCCAGGGTTAAGATATGACGCAGACCCATGATGTGCCATAAAGGTTTTCTCCACCGCCGTCAGGCGTGAACGTCCGTCGGAAGACGCTGAATCCCGCCCCTGACTGGACACTGGAAGACAGGTGTCGAGCTGCGAATCCCGCCGCCTGGGAAGCTTCATTAACCAGCAGGTTGGTTAAACCGGCGGATGTATCAAACTACCGATGAATATCGATTATTGCTTCGGGTTCCTTGGCAGTTGCATCCATTTTTTTCATAGATCGATAAGTACACAGGCAGGCGCAAGTCTGGCCTGGCATGAGAAAAGGAGGCAAGTTTTGGGATGAGCATGGGGCCTGAGCAGGCGAGACAGATAGGTAAATCGAACCCCTGGTTCGAGGGTGGTGAAACCGCGGTTCGACCTAAATGCTCCTTATGCGGAGAAAGTCACGGTAACCCCACATATGTGTCTGAATTTGACGACAAGCTTCTTCTATAAAGGTATCCTCGTCCTGCAGGCACAAGAAGGAAGCGCCCAAGTCGTCTCTAGGTTCCCAAGTGCTCCAGATCATTCGTCAATGTGAGGCGAATTCCAATCCCGTTCTCGCCCCGCAATGTCGAGGTTGTGCCATAGAAGCTCTGGCCCTATCAGCGCAACATGGCACACTGCTAATCCAATCACCACATACCAACAGCGCCGGCGGAGAAGGGGCTTAAAAGCATGAGGACGACCGGTGACCAATGACCAGCCAAACATAGAGAAAGTATATCTGTTGCTCGAGGCATCACATCAAGCAAGCTCTGGTTTAGACGCCTGTTTTGAAACGAGGCGCGTTCAATATCCCTTGGCCGCCACCTCGGGAAGGAAGAAGATCCATCATGTTGCAATTATAGCTGGGTGTCCTTCCTATCGCTCTCGCATGACCCCGCCTTGCAATCAAGCTATGCTGAGCTTGCTCACGAGCAGGCGCCATATTCGCATCCCTAGAGAGAACGCCGCGGAGTGGCAATTGCGACAAAAGGCACCATGGAGTGGGGTATTGACATTAATCTGAAGGTCAACATCCGTGGATGTAAGATTTGGAGCAGTGTTGAAAGGTCTTTGCACGATTCCGATGAGTCTGACATTGAATACCAGGGTTGGGGATCGCAAAGGCCAAATTCGGATGACACCTACCATCACTTTCAGGTTCTTCTATTGTCGAGAAAGATCAGCTACAAACATACAAGGCAGGTGGAAAATTGACATGCGATTGCGGCGGTTTGTGTGAGGCACCATATGGTGGAGTGTCAGTTCTGGTGAAGCGATTCCGATGGAAGGGTATACGGAGACAGCAACGATTGACAACTTGATCGGTGTCGTCCCCGAAGTTTTGACTAGGCACTTTCCATCAAGGCATGCGTGGCTGTCATCCCACCTATTCTTATCCACTGAAGAATGTCCCAAAGGCGTGTGAATGTTCAAAAATCTTGGGTCTGACATCACCTCGAGGCTGAGCGCTGAACATTCATTGACACGGATTCTTCGAAGATCACGGTCGCGATCATGTGCGACATTTGGACTAGGTGATTTTGTCACAGGGTTATCGGCAGCTAAGGAAACTAAAGGTGAATGGATGCAACTCAAAAGGAGAAATCGTCTCACTTTGAGATCCATTGGAGCAACCAGTTCGTCGCGGGACTGGTTTCCTGGCTATCGACTGAGTGAAATCTCAGACGGCCATCCTTTAGCGTTAATAGTCGGTGGTGATTGCATTGCGCGGTTTCGTAAATGTTGATCCCTTTGATGACGCGATGGGATAGCAAATCAGCCATGTCTCTGAAAACGCTCAACCGGCATGAGTAGCTTTAAATTACGAATCAGTGACTCGGCATCAGATCATGCAGTTCAAGGCAAGAGAGGCAGTCACTCGCAAACTACTCGCAAAAGACACGAAAGGCGGAGACTTAGACAGGCAAAGTGATGTCACAGGAACGCTTGAAGATGCCCTTTATATTAACTCGTGAAGATTGAAGCTTGAAGACCTGCAACCAGCCTGCAGGAATAGCGTGAATATTGCAAATGACTGTAAATAACATTAGAATACATTGCAAATAGAGTTGGAAAGCAAATTTATCTGCGATCAGCGTCCATCTAAATGATTGTTGACAACGGTGATAGGGAGAGCGACGAACGGGGTTCCGTAAGAGGAGAGCCGGTAACCCGCAGCTCTAACTCCTCCAGAGGGTCCCGTGGCACATTAAACGCTTAGCAAGCGTGAGTCGACGGAGGAACGTCGTATGCTTTCTATTGTAAGACCAGGACGTAAATCGGATAACATCTAACAAGGGTTAAACAATGTTCAAAAAGTCCGGAAAGATAAAACTTGCCTCTACGTATGGAAAATTGAAAACACATGCAGTGCAAGGTATAGCCGATTGCACTGTGACCAAACGAAATGTTCAAGGTTGGCCCTGCGACTGTCAACCCCATCCATTGATTGAGAGATTGAAGCTCAAACGAAAACCTGAAGCAAATCAAACAAAATCGGAATTTGCAAGTCTTTGTCTACCCAAGTCTATCTATCAACCTCCCTAGAAGTCACGAATGATCAGCTCAGGTTGCATATGGCGTACAAACAGAGGTAGACGAACACATCCAAACACCAAATCTCACAGGGGGGATGTGTAAGTCGAATCTTCAACGAGGGGGGTGGATGACTGACCAACGTGCCAATGATAGCGACAATGTCCGCGAGCATGTGCTGATGAAGGTAACGGAGAGATATCGATACCAGGACTCAAAGCCTAAATAAAGACTGGTAAAAGAAGAAAGAGCTGACATCTATGATTACGAGATAAGAGTCATCATCAAATTGAGGAGGGATGGAGAAAGCACATACGTCTCATCATGAAATCCGAACCAGGAAGATTGGTGAACCCAGGTGCACATATGCTACATCTATATGGTCGGTTGGAGCTGTCGCTAGGAGACGAGTTAATCAATCAATGGCGGCGAAGTGGATTTTGCAAAGATATTCACGAAACCAAATAGGCCCATCTCGCCTTTGGGAGCCTCTCAATAGCGCTATATGTCTCGCCAGGGAAGACAGAGAACCCCTCGCTGAAGATCCAGGATGAACATCCTTGGTCAATGCTGGGAAAGGGAACGATCTTACCTTGAAATGTTGGATGAGTGATTTCATGCTCTCCTTTATCGTCGCACGGGGCGGGGGCACAAGCTTGTGGCCGTCGACCTTGAATGGACCAGGAGTGATCTTGTTGAGTACCTGCATGACTCGCAAGTTCCCTTGCATCTCCTGAACACGACATCGATAGCAATCGTAGCAATCGCCGCTCTTGTCTACGGGAAGGTCGAATTCAACCTATGCAAACATTCGGCGCACAAAGAATCAAGGCACTGACAAACACTCAGAAGCGCTCACATGGGGTTCACATTCACTTGAGCACATCGTACAACTGTCCCGTATCCGCATGAGAGAGGGAACAAGCCTGAGAAGGTCAGTACTGAGGATGCTGGCAGGAAGCCATTTCCGTAACCAAGGACGGCGCTGAGATGAAAAGATCATCCATTGGCGTCAAGTCCAAGCTTGACATATATCTCAAGTGAAGCAAACAAGAGTGGAAAGTAGAATTTGCAGGATTTTTTCTAGTTCCAGGAAATCTATCTATCAACCTCTCTAAAAGATACGCGTGGTCAGCTCAGACTCTATAAAATGGGGAAGGCTGAACGTACCCAAACACCAGATCCTACAAGGAAAGGAACGTCCGTTAGTCAGCTTCAAAAAAAGATGAGAGAGATGACTGACCATGGTACCAATGATAGCAACAGCGTCCGCGAGCATGTGCTAGAACAAGAAGGCATTAGCTCCCAAAGGGCAGAGAGAGTTGAAGGAAGAAATGGCTGACATCTGTGATTACGTCAGCATCTTGTTGAGAAGGGACAAGGAAAACACGTACGTCTCATCATGAAATCCGAACCAGCAAGATGAGCGAACCCAGGGGCACGTATGCTACACCTGTATGGGCGGTTGGTGCCGTCGCTGGATTGGTTTAACACGTCAACTAATGAAAACAAGGGATAAAGGGAAAGGGTCACTCACGAAACAAGGTAAACGCCCATCTCTCCCTTGGGAGCCTCAATAGCGCTGTAAGTCTCACCTGGGGGGACAGAGTACCCTTCACTGAAGATCTAGAACGAGTATAAATTGTCAACGGTTCTTATGAAGCAAAGACGACAACTTTACTTTGAAGTGGTGGATGAGCGACTCCATGCTCTCTTTCATCATAGCACGGGGTGGAGGCACAAGCTTGTGGTCGTCGACCTTCACAGCACCAGGGGTAATCTTGTTGAGCGCCTGGCTAATGATCCGCAAGCTCTCTCGCATCTCCTGGACACGGCACAAGTAGCGGTCGTAGCAGTCACCGTTCTTGCCTACAGGAATGTCAAACTCAACCTATCAAATCTCTTTTAGCCTTCTCCCTTTCTCTCGTGTAACAAAAGCAAAAAAACAAGCCACACACACCTCATCGTACTTGTCATACGGAGCCACCTTCCTCAAATCCCACGCAATCCCACTACCACGCAGCATAACCCCACTGAAACTATAATCCAAAGCCTGCTTAGCCGTGACAGGTCCAACACCAACCGTCCGCTCTTTCCAAATACGGTTACCCGTGACGACCTCCTCAATCTCGTCAACCCTGCTGCTGAATTGGGTTCCCCATTTGAAGATGTCGTCAAGGAGCCCGTGGGGGAGGTCGAAGGCTACACCGCCCGGACGGACGTAGGCGGCGTGCAAACGCGCGCCGGAAACGCGTTCGTAGAACTCCATGAGCTTTTCACGCTCTTCGAAGCCCCAGAGGAAGGGGGTGAGACCACCGACGTCCATGACGTGTGTGAGGATGGCCATGAGATCTTTTAGGTGTTGATTTGAGGTGAGGCAAGAACAGGTGATGGCTTACGGTTAAGAATACGTGTTATTTCGCCAAAGAGAACGCGGATCCATTGAGCACGGGCTGGCACTTCGATGTTCAGGAGCTTTTCCACCGCTAGCGAGTAGCAGAGCTCATTCGTCACTGTTGTGGGTCCAGGTAAGCTGATGAAAGAAGAGAAGAAGTGGTAGCATACTCATTGAAACATAGTCAAGACGGTCAAAATAAGGCAGAGCTTGGATGTATGTCTTGTATTCAATGAGTTTCTCCGTGCCGCGATGAAGCAGACCGATGTGCTGGAGATGAAGTAAGCTTGGGGATTCCGCGGTAAAGGGGTTGTACGTGCTGGGTCCGCTCGCAGAATCTCTTCTCCATTGAGTTCCAGAATCATACGCAGCACACCGTGAGCAGCTGGATGCTGAGGACTATCCACGACGTTAACCATCAACGTCCCTTTCGCAAGATTGTTTGCTTACCCGAAGTTAACTGTAGCGAAAGCTCAGTAACGACCTGAGCAACAAACCCAACACTGACCTGTGAAATGCCTCATTTTCGCATCCTCTTTAGTTCCTGGCGTAGGCAAAATTTCCGAAGCGTCCAAATGCTGCAGATCCTCCACGGTATGATAGTCGAAAGCAGTTTTTGGCCCCTCCTCAAGAGGCGGTTCAGCAGCCCGCCGAGCAATGGGGGTTGCACATATATTCCGGCGCAAAAGCCTCGACGCGGGCGTTGTCCTCGACGCGGGCGTTGTCCTCGTCGTAGTTCGCGCCAACGAGCGCAATAGCACAGAAGACATTGGTCGTTGTTCAAGGCAACGTCAACGATGTCGATTCCTCGTCGGAGTTGGGCGGGAAGGTGTGACGGAGCGTGACGGCAACTTGTGTCCCTGCTTAAACGTGTCGACGTCCAGTGGCAATTCAAAATGATGTTGTCAAGAACATGCTTCAAGGCAAGCCTCGTCACTCTAGGCCTGATTACTATCGCCATAGCCGACGCCGACAAACCGTGCACAGTTCATGATGACGGGAAATTCTACGACTTGAATACTTTGAAGGCGAGGTACGCAGGCGCAGTCATGTCTCGTAGTTTTTTATATTCATCGAGGTTCTGTCTAGCAAAGATTATGAGGTCAAGTGGCCAGGGGGAAGGCCATTCCCGATAAATGTCTGCCAGGCTGTAAAGACAGAAACATTTGGTCTGAAGGATGAGATAGCTCAAGCGGACGTCGGCGCTTTCGTGCGGAGAGCCCATGGCGACTTTGCTCTCGGGTCAGTTACAGTCTCTTACAACCATTGAACACGGAAACTAATGTATACTTTCAGAAAGGTTAACACCACACTCAGCGTATTCGACTCCAAGCCCCGCATCACTATCTCACAAGGCTCGCATTGCACAACGAAAGACGGCAAATCTACGGATGTTCGGGCCTCAGCAGTCATTGACTTCATATGCGAGATGTCCGTCTTTGGTTCAGGAGAGCCCCTCCTTGTAGCGCAGCTGCCTCCTGGTAGTGATGACATTGCTTGCGCGTACATGATTGAATGGAGAACCCATGTAAGCCGATTCGACTTTCTCAACCCTGTTGAAGCTAACAAGCTCTACTCACAGTTAGCTTGCCCAACCAGCGAAAGCGGTGGGTTCTGGGGTTTCATCGCAATCACAGCAGTCATGTTTGTATCTTTGCCTCATATCAAAACCAAGTAACTTATAACCGGCGCAGTTTCCTCGTCCTCCTAATGACCTATACCGTCCTGGGCACCCTTTACAATCGCTACGTCCTCCAGCTCCGCGGCTTCGATCAAATACCCCAATTTTCTGTGGAGAGCATGAAGTACCACGGGAGCGAAGCATGGAACTGGATCTCCGACATCATCTCTGGGCTAGACATCGGTGGTGGTGGACTCAATCGCCCTGGCCCCACTTCAGCTTCAACACCATCGGGGCTTCCATTCTCCGCAAACAGCATTGTAACACCAAACCCCGTTAGCCATCACGCACAAACACAAGGGACAAACATCGACCCAGAGGACATTATTGGACCCGCTCCTTTGGGACGTGGGCTAGGAGGTGCAGCGGGCGCAGGTGGTTTCGTCCGACCTCAATTGCAGACCCGCGGCAGCAGCTTCTCACGAAAACCAGAAACCAACCCTGTATCACACCAGACACAAGTGAACGCTGCTATTGCAGCCCAGTCACTCTCGTTTACCGCATCCAAGTCGCCTCCCCCTAAATCACCTCCACATCCAAGACAACAACAACCACTCCCATCATCTGCACCGTCATCCTCAACGACACCGAGAGCTGCTGTGAGGCCAGGGCTAGGGCCGACGACGGGGGAGGAGCGTCAGTTCATGCTCGGGGATGATCAAGGGGGCGATGATGGGCAGGAAATGGACTTTGTCAAGCCTGCACCGTCAGAAGATGACACTGCCGCTGGCAGCTCCAATGGCTCGAACTCGAGCATGGCGGTGCTGCGCGGCAGAGATCTGGGAGGTGGTGAAATGACAAGGCTGTAGTAAAAAGGGTTGTTCGCTGGGTATTGTGGGGTAATTATACCACGTTCGTTTCTTCTCGAGTACTGTATCTTGAGGTTATCAGCGTTAACCTGCTTTGTATTTTCTAATTATACGCTTCACTTTCGGCCTGGTATTACCAGGTACAGTAAATTACTTACGTTCACGTGCGATTGGGGGTCCGAACTAAAAATAACTCCTGCTACAGAACAACTCAGAACAACTACCTTCACAGTTGATGCCGAGCTGGCAAACCCCGCGCCTATGAACACAAGAGAGAAACGACCGTAAAAAACGCGGGGTCGACTTCACCATTGCAAGTGTTTTGCGGCACAAAATTTTACAGCTTCAGGCCCAAGTACAATCTAACGTCTGTCGGGAATGGCCTGAGCGTGTTGACAGCGGAGCTCTCCGATTTCTCTCTTGCTTGCGCCTAAGCCATGTTCGAACCACAACTGACAGGTGGGTCGCCCCATATTCAGCCTTTCAGGTCGTTTACGCACCTGGTTCAGTCTTCAGATGCACCACAACTAGGAACGAGAAATGCAATTCGCCGAAAATGCTCCATCGACTCCAATTTCACTGGCTGGCGTGTGCCTTTTTCGCTTTTCTGGCACAATGCGAAGGCTGGGCTCGGGAACTCCCCTTTGACTTCGCTCGATTCCGAGCCTTTGTAGAGTCGATGATGCCCACTCCATTACAATCGTCATCTTGTCTCCCGTGTCGTCCTGTGCTAACGTTTTTTGGAGTAGTAACTTGACTTGGGCCTTGAACCTCCTCAAGGTTCATACCATCCAAAGGATAAAACATTTAGCCCACTGCCAGACGTGCCTTCGGGAGCCTCCGTCGTTTGACATCCCGCCCCTCCCTGGACTTTTGAAGATGGAAAAACGTTGCACAGAGCATGGCGCACCTTGACATCTCTGGTTCATCGCAATTGATCGAGGGAGTGGCGACGGAGATGGCCGTTACAACTTCAGGTGCCTACGTTTCCACACTGACACCTGCCGACACTGCATTTGAGGCTTTTCTGATCTGAGCGTTCTGTAGACGCTTGAGTTGATCATATGACTACAAGAGTTTTCAGGAGTCTGGACTTGCTTTTTGTTTTTACGTTCGAAGTTGGCTGGGCGGGTTCCCAAGTCGATTGATTCATCAAATAGGCTGCTTAAGCCAAGGCATGTTACGGAGAAATTTTTCAAAGGCCATTGAAGCGTCCGTTACAGGCGCTTATTCTTTCTTGGCTTCAGACGTAAACGTTTATCCATGTGATTCTAGGAACAAGAGGTCAGTAACTACCAAAATGTTTTTCCGTTCTAACCGATCTACATCACTTAAAGGGGCGTCATGATCTTAGACTTCTTTGCAAGAGCTTGCAACTAAATATCATGCAAACTTTCTTTTTTATATTTTGAACAGGTAATTATTCGTTGAAGTCTGTTGTTGTACTAATTAATTCATTTTCAAGCATACAGCGGAGACCAACGACTACCAGGCTTTAAACTTTCGCGTGCGTAAGCAAATGTTAATGAGGTGTTTTGAACTGGGAATGATTTAGTGAAGCTGCAATAAGCATTGGAACTTGGAAGAATAAAGAGTTCTACTCGAGGAGCCAACTTTGCTCCTAGGACGAAATTACGTTTAATTTTAAGTTGGCCGCAATAACTTGGAGGACGTTAAGCGCAACCCGGAAATTAAAGTCTCAATCTGGCCTCATTCCATGGGCAGGGTATGTGCCTACAATCACGACTCAAACTCAGGATCTTACTTCCGCGGTCCGATTCAAGTCATTTCCATAACCGCGAATGTTACACCTCAAATGAACCCTGCTCGGATCCTAAGGTCGAGGTCGTTACTGCCCTTTTAATCCGTTGTGATAAATAATTGCACGTCGTCAACTGCGGAACTTTGATTCAAACCGGGCCCGCTCTGCCGGCGGTTGTAGATGTCACCCTGCTATCATCAGTGATATGTTCACCAACTTCGTCAGGACTGCGAGGTCCTCGTTTTGAACATTTTCCTTATATGGTTCTCTTCGCTGCGAAGACGGCGAGTACGTGAACTATTTTCCTGTTTCGAACACATTGTATAACCTGAACCCCGCAGACCCACCCTGATAGTTCGGAACGGCGTAAACTTTCCATGGTCCGGTCCCTTTGGATGGTCTTCTTCCTATGACGCCATGAATTCAGTTGTGTTGCGTGTTGGCAGGAAATCACTTCTTCGGGCCGATTCCCGATTGCGACGATGATTATGCCTCTGTCAGGATACTCCCACCTTCATTTCTCCCTCGGAAACCCTTCGCGACGTCGAGGTTAGACGCCGTCTATTTTGGTGTTTCAGTAGCGCGCTAGTGGTTCCACTTGATGACTTACCTGATGCTCCGATAATTTGAAGTTTGTAGGCTATGTGGTAACTGGAGACGACACTTTTTATGCGGTCCGGGTCCCGAACATTTCCAGGAAGCTTACAGGGTTAAAACGGACCAGGGAAGCACGTATACCTGTAAGTAGCTGGCGCTACACGGCGCGGTTTTTCAAAATCTGCGGAATTACCGTTGTTGAACCGGAAAACCGATACAGACAATCTCCACATGAAGGATCAGAGTCGGGTGGTCAGGTGGGCTCACTCGGTGGGTTCAGTGGGCTACCGAGCTGACACTCGTTTCGGGTTTCGCAATGCATTCAACTTCACGGCAAACTGAGCCGGTGATCTCATTTGGAGCCTCAGCCTGCCATGTCAATGAGTGGATGTTGTTTTGTCTCATAAAGATGATGCGTGACCCTTCAACTCTGTCAACTAATTATAAGATTAACGGGGAAATGAAACAACATACTGATCGCATATACCGTCAACCCTTTTGTAATTCATACTTCCCAGTTTCTGGTATACCTCACGGAACATTGGACCGCAGGCCTCCCAGATCTGATTAATTTTATAAGAGAATTTACCGCCGAGTGAAGAAAATAACACCTTTGAAGCCCCTTCTATAACTGCAATAGTATTTCTTTGGATACGTCGAGTTCTTCCGCCGCTCCCGGAACATTAGATTAAACATTCGATAGCAATGTTTCTTGCTTTGGGCCATATCTAGAACTTCCCATATCCTGAATCTTGGCTGGTGGACCCGATACCAGGCCGAGGTCCATACAGCCTAGGACCCTGTGATTCCTTGATCACCATTATATACCGACAAGGGAAGGAGAGAGCACATACCAAGCTGCTGCGAACGCGGTGCGCACTTCCACAAAATTCCCCGACGTTCTGAACAGTGTTCTGAAGGCGGTAAATCATAGTAAAATCTGCATTTGTAGCATAGTCTATTCTGCCATGGTAAAAATTGAAAGTGTAAGGTATGTTAGTATAGTTGCCAGTGGTTGGATGTCTTGACAGGACAACCAAGATTGAAGCCCAATATGGAAGAATAAGGATTAGTGTCTATGATAGATATAATTTTGTACAGGTTATAAAGAGCTATCCTTCAAGTCAGCAACGTCGGCCTTTCACCAATGACAGCAAACATACCATTTATCCAATGATATCATAATCGTTACTCCTCGATCCAGGGTCCTTCGCCTTCTGCTCCTTTATCCTCTGATACATAACAAACTTTCCATCATCGTCCTCTCCAACCGCCTCCTCCACCAAATCCGTCAAATCAATTATAGCCCCATCCAAAGTCCGAATCACATCAACCGCAGTATCCCAAGCCTCCGCACCCTTACTCTTCACTAAAATCTCATGCACCTTCTCCGACACCTCCCTCAGCACCCTATGCGCCTTGACAGCAGGTTCCCCTTGAGACCGAACGAGACGCGTCACGTCCTGGAAGAAGTTGTCAATCACGTCTGGGGGAACGTCCGTGAATGAAGAGCAAAGTTCTCGGAAGTATGATAAGGCAGCGGACGGCTCCAGAAGATCTACAGCGCCAAAATCGCCGTCGGCTCGTTGGATGTGGACGAGACATGTTAAGAGATAGTTCGTTTGGTCGTACTCGTGGATCAAGTCCAGCATGGCGTACGTCAACGTGAGCGTTGAAAAGATAGCAGCACCTGAAGTCACGAGTTACCCCCAAGTTTGAAACTTCTAACCGCCGAGGGGCAATGCGGTGCACGTACCGATGGCCAGACCTTTGACTTTCGACCTTGGAGTTCCATCCTTCCTGAGCAAAATTTTTGAAGCTAAACCGGCTGGCCTGGCGCTAAAGGACGCGTTGTGTATTATCCGTGGTCTTGGCGCTTGGAAATGGCGGCTAAGAGAGCTTGCTGGCCTTGTGGCAGCCCTCCACGCAAGCATTGAACGTTCAACAGCGCTGAGTGAGAAAGGACTTCGTTGTTTATTGTTGTTACCACTTTGTCATCGCCATTCCGGACTTGGCACGCAATCTTATGGAAGCGCTTTCCCTAAGTCCCTTCAAACCTGCTTAAATTTTGAAGACCGATCTCACAATTAAAAGGCGTTACAAGGTTGCCCCCGCGGCCCTGCCCACTGGGCCTGAGCGCGGCGGTCACCTACTCATTCAAGTTCTGGCACAATGTTCAGGCTGTTGCCGCCTTGCACCTCTGACAATCACAACGCTGGCTTTCTTGGCTTTGTGCGCTAAACTGCCACCCCCTGAGTCTTTTCGGCTCAAACGTATGTACTTAATTCCAATTCTTCTGACTTACGAGTAGGACCTGTCTGGAAATTCTAGGCATCCTGAACGCGTATCATCATCCCACTTGGGCACAACTTTTTTCGATTCAATTGGAAAGCATGGGCTACAACCTTCTCAAAGCTCTATTGTCGATACCATTACCTTTTTCGTTTTTGACTTGGTGTTGCCATCATTCCGTGCGCAGCTCCAGGGCTTGGCATTTTCCATTTGGTTACTTTGCCATTGCCACTCACTAGCCATGGGTAGTTCTTTTTATCCTAGAATCTATATAAGCCCTCCAACCAATTCGTGTTGTGTCATTTGCCCTTTCTTCTCCTCGCTTGGCTGTCTCTTTCTCCTTAACTTTCTCCGATACGATGCTTTTCCAAAACCCAACGTTCCTTGGCGCCGTCGCGTCGACTCTCCTTCTCTCCACCTCCTTTGTCCAAGGCGTCTGCCTCCACAACCACGGCCGTAATCTCCAGGCAGGACCTGGCTCTGTGCCCATCAGCAACTTCAGCTACATCGGAGTCACCGGTCCTCTCGGCTGGGCAGGCCTCAACACCGCAAACGTAAAATGCTCAACGGCCAATGTCCAGTCCCCGATAAATATCGAGCACGACGTCGTTCCACTCTCGAAGACCCACCCGCAATTAAGTATCCCCAATGTAAAATCCGCGGAATTTGAGAACCTGGGTTCAACGGTTGAGGTTATGATTAACGGGACTACGATCTTTGAAGGCAAGACGTATAGCCTGAAGCAGTATCATTTCCATACACCCGCGGAACACCTTATCGACGCGCAATTTTATCCCATGGAAGTACATTTCGTCAACATCGCGTCTGGTAAGTCGTTGAACTCAAACCACCAGTTCTTCAACTGAATTTAGTCCATCAGACGGTTCCATTCTCGTCCTCGCAGCCATCTTCGAACTATCCCTCACCGGAACGAACACAAACCTCCTAGACCCCCTCTCCGCTCCTCTCCTCACCATCACAGAACCAGGCAGCTCAACCACCACAGGCCCACTCTCCTTCTCCGACATCACGAATTTCTTCAACACCGTTCCCCTATTCAAATACACCGGATCGTTGACGACACCTCCGTGCACTGACGGTGTCATTTTCCTCGTCGCGGATACTTTCCTGCCGATTAGCCCGAAAGCGTTTTTGGAGTTTAAGAGCGTGTTGAAGTTTAATGCGAGATATGTGCAGAATGCGCCGGGGGAGGAAAATTTGATTGAGGTGGCTGCGGGTCAGTTGCCAAAGTAAACTCGGTGATGGGACAGTGATGTTGGACTTGGACTTCATTTCATTTTCTCGTTGTCCCTTCCGCTCCTTTTATTTTTATTATTGCACTTATGCCGTTAATGAAAGTTTATTATGGGATTCTAACTTCACAACACATCTACAAAGTAGATATTCATATAGAAAAGGAAAAATTGCATTGAGTTGTCAAAAAATCCGAAAGATTTGAGGAAGTGGCGATGTATGGGCTATATCATCGTGGACGCTGGTGAAAGTTTGGATCGGCCTTCAGAAATTAATACCTCTAAACCGACAGCGGACTACACGGCGCTCTCATCTGAAATACATTCCATCGACATTACGTATGTAAAATTTTGAACAAGAAAGTATACACGTAGTGTAAGTGAATGGCCTTGGACGTCTATGTATATGCAATGAAACTCTGAAGAAGAAAAAAGTACAGGAAAAGGGGAAAATGCCTTGCGATTGGTCATGTTTAGATCTCCTGCCCAGCAAGACTACCTGGGACGGTGTGCAATAAAGATAACCTTCACCAAACCACACCCAACCCCCTTACATAATCACCCCCAACAAGCTGCTGAGTTGAACAACAAATACGGAATTCCCTCACAAAGCGTCTCAATCTTCTCCGCCATAGCCGCAAACTTGAACTTATTCCCATACCTCTTCAGCTTCAGCTTCAATCCCTGCCGATGTTTCTCCAATCTCTTCACCGCGTCTCCCAAACGTCTTCCTTCCCCTTCCACCTGCCCCTGCCCAACCCAAACCCAAACAACCTCCCCCCGATGCCACATCCAAGCCTGCACACCACAGCTCTCCTCAACCCTCCTCACAGGCTCCTTCAACACCCGAGAAAGCCCACCACTCGAACTCAAACCAAGGTGCTTGATCACGTCCATCAGGGCGATGTATATCTTGCTGTGCACCACCCAATCTCGCTCTGCGCCAAACGTGTGGGATAGGAAGGCGTACATCACTGAGGGGAGGTGGGAGACTGCGAATAGCCGGGGGATGGAGGGATGTATCCCAGATTCAGACTCGGAAGACGGAGAAGCCGCCTGAAGAAGCCAACTCGATATGCTCCTCAACGTACTCACCAACGTCCTCGAACGCCCTCGTCCTTTTATCCGTGCGCGCAATCACCACGTTTATAAGCTCCCCCGTTGGTGAAGAATTATTCGCCCGGTAATTCCTTATCGAAACTGCATGGCGCGGATGGAAGCGCAGCAGGTCCGTACGGTGCATGATGCACCACCGAGGCAGTGGGGTGGACACCGGGTGGGTTTGAACCATCCCCTGCAGTGGTTTGTGTTGCAGGATGCACAGGGGAAGTGGAGGAGGCGGGAAAGGGTTCGGTTGGCTGTGTATATGGAGGTAATTATGACATCAGCGTGAAGAAGGGAAGAACGAAAGAAGGAACAGACCGAAGAACGAGGACTCTTAACAATCTCACGACATCTCGAACACCGTCTTACTCGCAGTAAAAAAATCACGTTGTGCTCCGCCGATATATTTTGAGTGCGAGAACGCGTGGCTGGCCGCATTGTGGGCGTTACTAGTGGTGTAGGTGTCATCGTCAAGCCGAGGCGAAGATCCCGCGCGGAGGCTGACACTTTTTTTTCTATGGGTCGTGATTTCGTTGGGGAGATTATGGAGGGCGTCATGCCATGCGTATCTTGTCCTGATTGTGTTGATTGGTTTACATATGCGGGCGGTGTAGCTGAGACGGAAGGCGCACGGGCACGGCGGGAAGAAGAGCTCCAGCAGGCTGTCGGGAATGTGTACGTGAGATCTCACCGCGAGAAGGCAGGATGGTGGGGATGATGGGCCTGCAAAGGATCCACTTCTCTCGGCTATATAACGCTCCATGGCGGCTGACCTTCCCGGGGGTACCATATCCTCCACCCTCACATTTGATATGACAATGATAATGATGAAGGAGGCGGTTTTGCAGCTGATGGAGCTCGTAGACAACGGGATGAAGGATCGCCGTTAAACGTTAGGTACTTAGATTTGTGAGTTTTCGCGAGGTGGTGAGGTCGATATCGATACATGTGGCGTAACAAATGCTGATGCTGATGCTGAAATAGATACAGCTGCTATCGCTGAAGAATCAAGAATGGCAAGTTGGAGGGCGTCTACACGCCACGATCGCGCCACTTCTTCATCCGTGAAATAGCGTGAAATATCGTGATTCATGTTGGTGTTGGGCTGGGACTTGGATGGGCCCCGGTGGTGGTGGTGGTGGTGGTGGTATCCTCTCATCGCTGGCGGCGGCAGCGTTCCGTTTCCTCGCTTCCTCAGCAGCTGTTTCCCCGGACGCTTGTAGAACCCTCGCAAGGGTTGCATCACCGACAGCTGCGAGCGCCTGACGTTGCGAAGTCCCCTTGCCCTCCCCCACACTGACATTTCGGACATCACCGAAACCCTTTTAAGGTAATTAACACAGCCACACTGACAGTCTTGTCTCAAAGTCAGCGCAGACTCGTCAACTCAGAAGATAATCATCAAATTTAAAGACTTTCAGCACTAGAAAAATGTAAATTAGTTTACATTACCTTAAAATGAACATATACCAGAAATTTGAAGTAAATAAACGAATTTAACACTGATTTTTACAGTCCAGGGCAAG
>KN838704.1:18431-42915 GCA_000827195.1 Laccaria amethystina LaAM-08-1
AAAAGCTTACAAACATGTTTGTCCCAGGATAAAAGTGGTTTTCCTGATGCACACTGCTACGTCGTTGGCTGGGGCCGTGGTGGGTCCTCGTGGCGGTGTTGCATCGTGTCGTGGTATTGTAGACTCGTGTTGTGGCAAGCATGCTCATTGTTAGCGACATGGGTTGAGCCGAGGGGGGGGGGATTTTACTCACTTTGTATGAAATAATGAAAAAACGACGATGTTGTCGTTCATCGTCCAGTTGCCACGTCGCTCTCAGCGACGTGGCACCCTATCCCCATTCGTTGTGGTCCGGCATCATCGTTATGTCGTGGTGATTGATCTTTGTCATCCATCGTGGTTGTACGTCGCGTGTGTGATGGTGGCCATCGTATCACAGTGGTACAAGCTTGACATGGCCGTCCCTCTTGGTTGGAGGGTCAGCCCTCGCCCCCGTCGTCCATTGGCATCGTCTGGCCCTCATGGGACGTCGTCCGTTTGGTTGCCACCTCACTGACAGCGACGTGGCACCTATATGCGGTGCGTGAGCAAGCCGTGCGGGGCGAGGGGTCTCTTCAACTCACCATGCAGTGGTTGCCCTCTTGCGTGGGGTGTTGGATACGGGCGGAGTGAGGCAGGCGTGGCTGTTGCGCGTTGTTGGGATGTTGGAGCAAGTGGTGAGCATGCTGGGTGGAAACGATGAGTGGGGGGCAATGAGGTGGTGGGGGAATGATGGTGGTTGTTGAAGAGAAGAGCCATGAGACGTGGCACGCGTAATGTGTGATCGGCAATTGCCGAACGGTCCCATGCACGCAGGCAAACGGCCGAACATCGATTGCGAGCTCAAAACTCGACCAATCAGGACGTTCTATATGCCGTTAGAATCGAATTAATGAGCAGAACATTGCCATGCAATTTTTATTTCAAAAAGTAACTTAAAACCGGTCAAAATGCGCATTATATGATTCTGACTCATGATAATAAACATATCTGGTATTTAGATCTGACTATTTATGTACTAATTGTTCTTAAAAGTCAGCTAGGAGCAATTTTGTGGGTTGATGATATTTTAAATGATCAGAGAGGTATGACATATAGGAAAATATGACCCATATAGGGTACTAATTTTCATATATGTAATACAGCAGCATGGTACAGTTGGATATTCCGAGTTTTTGGTCATGTGACTTGTTTCCCAGAGGCTTAGAGTTCAACTCCTTGTGTGGGCAATCTTTTTTAATTAGTAAAGACTGCTCTACTGTTCAACATTACTCAGTTCTGTTCAGCACCACTCAGTTCTGTTCAGCGTCACTCAGCACTGCTTTCAGTGGTTCAGCGCTGAGTGACGCTGAGTGGGCCGTTGCTGAGTTGCTTTCCAGCCAAAATGGCTGGAGAAGGACATATGCATAATTCTGATCAGCGCTGATCAGCGCTGAGCCTTTGCTGAGCGATGCTGATCAGCGCTGATCAGAACATGTGGGGGAGAGACAAGACCTCCCCAATTGGATGAATTTTTTGAATATTTCTTAACTCCAGGGGTTCTGTGATTGTAATACACTCCTTGTCACTTCTAGTTCGTAGTGAAGATATACTAACAACTGCATTGAATGGCCCTTCACCATTTTGAATATTTTTCAATGATTGACGATGATGAGGAATTACACAGTTTGGAGCCAGAATTGTATCAATTTGAATTAGTGCACGTGTTTTTGTTGTGGAGACATTTGCAACTGGTCTAGACCGATTTTCTTTGTGTTGTGGACCGATTAGGACCGGTCCAAAGCAGTCCAGTTACGGTCCCTTAATATCTGAATAAATATAGACCGGTTGCGGTTACCAGTTGCTTCGTTTCGAGCTAAAAAAACCGAACCGGACTGGACTTTAAAACACTATAGGCATCCAGTGCTGCATATTGTACTTGATCATCATCAAGCATTGCTGCAGCCCATTCAGATGACCATGCCTCCGTTGAAAAATGCCACTGCAAGGTTGCAGCTATAATTGCTGCAAGTGAGGCTTTTCCATTTGAAACAACATTCTTTTTAAAAGCCAATTTTCCAAGCTCAACCACTCCCAGATATGATTTTTTATGCTTTTGTGGAAGTGCGATGTCTGGAAAATCTCTTACAAGCTTCAAAAAATCAGCACCTACATTTCTCCCAATTTTGATAATTTGCAGGGATTCTATCAGGGCTTGTAAGGAAGCTGGTAACCTCTTCAAAGCAAACACATGAAGCAAGTAGACTGATTTTGGTAAAGCCAGTTGAATTAATGCTGTTTTTTGTGGACCAGTACCTGATAGGCCTGTGCTGAACTCCCATTCCATATCAAAGCCAATATATATTTTCTCTTCATCAGAACTTATTCCTTCAATTATAGCTAGACATGCACTGGAAATTTCTGCCTCAGTATTGCAAGAAATAATTGACACATCTTCAGGTAAGGTGAGCCTTTGAAGATCAGAGAAATCTTCAGTTGATACAGGCTGAACATCTTTATTAAGTGAAGGAATACACTCCAAAAATGTTCTGATGTCACATGCAGGATCATCAGTATAGCCCAAGATGGGCTCTGCAAGGCCATGAGCTCTCAAAGAGGCAACCATCTCTTCCAAGCCAGCCTTTAAATGGTTTAATGCTTTTGTAGGAGCAAATGCCTGGTACCTTATTTGCTCAAATTCATTCACAAGAGTAAATAGAGCAGCAAATGTTGCAATCCCATTAAGTTTTGTCATGTATTTGACTAGCTTGAAAGAATGGTCCCATTTGATAATATAGCCTGTCAGAGCTGAGAGACATTGGTCCAAAGCTGGACGAATCTCTTCCATGAAATCCATATAAACTCTGTTGATAAACCACTGAGATGGATGAAATCCAGCATACTCTGATTTGTTATTGAAAGTAGAAAAAGGTTGATAGCTTGGCACTCCATATCCATGGTTCCTCCTAAATTTAATATCCCTTTGAATAGCTTGAAGATATTTTATCTCTCTGAGATCATGTTCACACACATGAATCTCTCTGAGAACTTTGGACCATGCACTAGAGCTTAGACGATGTGCTAGACCAGCTCTGATTAGAGCCATCAAGGTCTTATCAATTCCACTTCTGTGTGTGAGAAATGCTGGAAACTCAGCTACAAGAACAGGATCAAGTTGACTGAGAACTCCAGGATCATAGTAATTCAAGGATTTCCCACAACCAGATGAATCAGAGTTAGGAATTTTTCAACAGTGAATTCTTTTTGTAATAATGATGTAGTTTTGGTCAAGGCCAACAACTCTACGAGCAATAGGATTGTCATTCCAACCCTTCACAGTCATAGGGTGAGAAAAGTCCTTATAATACTAGTGTTTGGAAGTCCAATCTCGTGACCGGAAAAAAACCGTAACCAGACTGGACCAAGACCGCAAAAGACCGGTTAAGATGAACCGGTCTTGACCGGTCTTTTGTAGCCCATTAAATACCCTTTAAAACGTACCCAAGAACGTATTTATTGGTCCAAAACTGACAGAGATATGGTTGAAAACATAAAATACTGTGTCAAATAGTAGATGTATTATGTTTATTTTATAGAAACACCAATTCCTTACATAATTTAACGTTCTTAGGCTCCTTTTAAAGCTAATAAAAGTGTAAATACGGATACCAAAGAGTATATTAATTGGTCCAAGACCGACGGAGATATAATTGGAAACGTAAAAGCCGTGGAAAATAGTAGATGTACCAGATTAATTTTACAGAAGCACCAATTCCCAACAGAATTTCACGTTCTTGGGCTTATTCTAAAGCTGATTATAATGTAAATAAAGTTACAGATTTATAATTGCAAAATATTAGCCTAAAGACCGGCCATAAACCGGTTAAAACCGCTGCAGACCAAAACCAGTCTAAAGACCGCAAAAAGACCGCAGACCGCGGTTTTTTGTGGTCCGGTCCGGTCTTTTTAGCTTCTGGGAAAAAGGCAGACCGGTTACGGTTATGGTTAAGGCCCCTCAGCACCAAAAAACCGGACCAGACCGGACTTTTAAACACTATATAATACTGACATTCAGGATTTTGACAAAGAATGGGACTATTATCAAGAAACTCAGGTAGCCAGACCAATATTCTTGGATAGTACAAAGACATTGGGCTTAACCCACCAGAAGACTCCAGAGACTTTTTAAGAGCAAAAAAATGATCAGGTGGATTAACCCAGAATGTTCCTGACATATAGCAATCAGGAATCCTATGGCTCAAGATCTCCTTAACAATTTTATCTTTTACAGAAGCCAGATAAGTCTCAGTAATACCCTTGATGTAAGGCTCATCATCCTTCTCAGGATCTTCCTCAAGAGCATTATCCAGATCAGATCCACAGTCAGACACAGTATCATCAGAGTCAGTTCCAGAACTTGGATCAGAAGTAGATGGTGGAGATGATAAGTAAGCAAATGGAAGAGAAGGGTCAGATGTATGAGAACTAGAACCATCTGATCAAAGAGAGAGTTAGTGAGACAGATACAGGTGAGAGTACATATATACCCTCAGTTAGAATTGTGGTTTCTCTATTCAACAGGGTTAATTTGTCTGAAATGATTAAACCATGTAAATTTACCTGGGTTTTCTTGCTGAATTAACAAGTTGAAATAAGAAACAGTTGAATCAAACCAGACAGAAGAACACACATACCAAAAAATGGGTGGATTGGCTTCAGAGTGTTGGATGGGGCAGTGTGGCCTGAATTACTGCTGGAACCTTGGACTTACCAAAATTATAAGTGGTTTTGACTATCCAGGTACAGATACAAACAACTTACCGGTCTGAACTGCTTCAATATCTTGAGAAGGGGCCAAGAGTACAGGATTCTCTTTTTTTGTGACCAGAACCTGCTCTTGCTCCACCTGCAGAGTGACCTGCCTTATTTTTCTGGCCTATGGGCCTTCCAGAAGACATGTAGGATACTTTGAATAATGTGTGAATAAAATGGAGTGAGTGGATGGCAAGAGATGTTGAAGAGATGGACAAGGATGATAACAGCAAGTATTATTATTATTATTGTGTGGTCTTGTTTGGTAGGACATCCAAATTGGTGTTAAATTTCCTGATTGGGTGTTAAATTTCCTAATTGGTGTTAAATTTCCTATTCAGGTGTTAAAATTCCTAATGTGGTGTCCTTGGCTGTTCCAGACATGGCACCTGAGCCTTTATTATGTTTACATGCTCCAAAACTAGCTTAACGAGTACGCTGCCTCCTCCTTAAAAATACCGTTCTCAAAAACTCTGAATTTAAAAGGTTCTAAAGTAAGTTGACTCCCAAGCACACTGGCTTCGTTCACACTGTACTTTCTCTTAATCATGAAGTAACCTTCTTATTGTATACAATTGCCCTATCTCAGATCACCCAGGTCAGTGTCTTTCCAACATCCCATGATGAGTGGTGTCCTTTGAGGTCCAGGTGTGCTTTGATGTCTTACAGTGTCTTTCACAGCCGTTTGCAGTCATGAAAAATAAATTTCGTGTTTGCTTCTATTGTATCTGTTACCTTCAAAGGGTTTTCTTGTCACGCATTGGCCAGAACAGATGCATTGATCTTGAGGGATCTTGAATGAACTGGCCTCTGACATCATTCTAGCCCTCACCCATAAGTCTCTGATGAAATGTGTGCAAACATAATCATCTGGCATGAAGAGATATCCCTCTCTCCTTGCGAAATTGCTGACCTTGCAGGATGTTCAATCTGCACCGTATTTTACATACTCTCATACCATCGCAGGTTCAACACTCTCCATGACCCATTCACATGTGGGGCACACTGTCATCCACGATCTTTGGACACAGGAGACATGAACCATATAGTGCAAGGCTAGAATGAGGTCAGAGGCAAGATCCCTCAAAATCAGCTCATCCGTTCTGGGCCAATGCGTGACAAAAAAACCCTGAAGGTAACAGGTACAACAGAAGCAAACAAGAAATTTATTTTTCACGCCTGCAAACGGCTGTGACAGCTAATTGCGAAACAATAGAGCAGTTCGGTTCCCGTTCCAGCTCAGCCGTTTGTTTGTTTTGTTGAAGGCCAAACATTGGCACCTTCCTAAATGAGCACCTGTTTGGTTCAACTTTTCTGAGTCTTATCTTCTTACCCTCACCTCCCCCCTTTCTCGAATAATAATGGCGCAGGCTGGTCATCGAAGACACATCCTAGTATCTGTCAAGGAAATGCTTGTTACCATGTCTCGTCAAATTGGGGGTGGGCAATGACTGATGTGTGTGACACCTTGTGACACCATGTCACCTGCATCACAGCACTTCAACCACTGACCCACATCTGCCATTTCTTCTACAACACCCGGATTTCGTAATGGAAGTGTGCATTGTTACTTTTTAGGGTATATCTTTGATGTACAACCATGAAATTTATTTTATTTGTGTCCAGTATCCCGGAACTGCCAAATCCCCTGCCAAATCCATCCAAATTGATGGCTCAAACTTCTTCTTAATGCCATTCCTCAACAAATCAGTCTTTTGGTGAAATTCTTTTTTTTTAATTTACTTTAATATTAAAACTTTGCATTCCAACCATTCCCATTTTTTTCTCAGTTACACAGAGCTCAAAAGGTGGCCTCATTTCACAGTTTTGAGAGTTTAAGACCAAAAAAAAAAATCTATCAAGAACAAGTTGTTCAAATTAATTTTATATGAACATTTTGTTATTGAGTCACAGCCCAATAATGTGTTGCTGAGCCAATCTAATCCAACCTTTGGAAAACCACCCAAAAATGTATGCACAGCCACCACTTAGGTCACATTACCTTACATAAACCTTCTCTCTCTTCCCCAACACACTATCTGACCTACTCTCTTCACATCTGACTATATATCTGTTGCATATTGCTTCCCATATGTAAGTAGTTTGACTATTGGTAGTCTATTTAATGTAAAAATGGGTCTGATTTGGCAGATCTTCAGTTGATCTACTCTCCTCAAGCCCAAGACAGCCCCCAGTTCTGATTTGTAGGTTACTCAGCCTTCAATTTTTTCACAAACCTGTAGGCATACATTGTACTACATCTTACCATTGCAAGACCAGTGTTGATCTGGTGGCCTCTAGGTTGATTTTAGATATCTGACTACAATCTTGGCTGATCTTTATCTTTGGGACTACATTCTGGGTCATAGTGCTTTATTTCTGAGTTTTTGGGCTTTATAACTTCTTGAGAGCATGGCTCCTAGGCGTTCTTCTACTCAGAAGGCAAGCATGTCAGCTGCCAGGGAGGCTTCACCTGTTAACAAGTTTAACTATGAAAAGCTCTATGATGAGTCTCAGAAAGAACTAAAAGCTGCATTGATTGAGAACTCTGCACTAGAATATAGGCTATTGAAGTCTTGTGGTCTCTGTGAAAATCTGAAAGTATCTCTGGCTAAAGCTGAGGAACAGTATAAAAAGTTATCTCTTGATCTTAAAGCTGAGAAAGAAAGATATAAGGAACTTTACCAGTCTCTTCGTACTGAGAGACTTGCTAGACAGAGAGCCAATAACAGAAAGGAGGTCTTAACAAATCAGATCTTGGTCCTGAGGTCAGCTGGTGCAGATCTTTCAAGTTATAAAAAGGATTTAGAGAAGAATTACTCTAAAACTGTGGAATCTCTGATGAAATTGGAAAAGGAGAATACCAAGCTAAAGCATACACTCTCTGATCATTTAATGCTGTATAAGTCAGAAATGGCTGAGGCTCATTTAAAGTTCCTCCAGGGTCAGAAAAAGCTACAGGTATCAAAGGCAATGGTTTCTAAATTGCAAAAAGCCTCTGAGCGAGCTAAAATGCATTGTGAGAATGCAGTAAAAAGGGCAACAGACAAGGTTCTCAAAGAGAAGTCAGTGTACAATCTTCTCTACAAGGGAGTCTATACTGAAGAAACACGGAAACTCATTCGTCTGCTAGTGAAAGCTGGATGCTCTCGTGAATATGTCACTGTAGTCATTAGTGCTGTTTTGAGGGCAGCTGGAATCACAACAATTGGAAAAATTAGTCGAAGAACAGTCTCCCGTGTTATTCTAGAGGGCTATTATGCTTCTTGCATACAACTGGGCTATGAATTACAAAACACAAAAAGTTAGTAAATAGTTCTTTTTTTAATAGAGTTCTTTGAATATAATACCCCTTTCACAGGTTTCACACTCAGTGCTGATAGCACAAGCCATTGTAGCATCAACTATAATTCAAGACATGTCAATCTGGTGGCAGAGTCATCTGGTAATCTGACTGAGACTAAGAAACATGTCACACGCTTCCTTGGTATAGATGCATCAGTTGATGGAAGCAGTGAGCAGGCTATCAAGGACTATGACAGAATGTTTGAAAGATTCATCACAATATTCGTTAATAGCCCACTTGGTAAAAAAGATGGAAAATTGATGCGACTAGTGGATATATATTGAAAGCTCACTGGAACACATGGTGACCACTGTAATAAGGAGAAAAAAGATTCAGAGGAGCTCAAAAAGAAGAAACAGGCAGCTGTTTACCAGACCGTTGGTGAAGATGCAATTCTTGAGCAGAGCAATGAAGAATTATTGCCTGCTTTTCTGGAGGCAAATAAAAAGATGATTCAGGATGCAGGAGGTGAAGAAGCATGGAACCTACTTTCTGAAGATGACAGGTCATTGAGGACATCCAATATGATGTCATCAAACTCGGTAAAGAACTATATAGCTCTATGTCAGAGGATGAAAAAAGAATTTTGAAATTGTTCATTTGGGCTGGCTGTGGTTGTCACAAAGACCTCAATACAGTTCTAGGAGGTTTTGTAGAACTTTTAAAATGTTATGCAGTGCTTGACATTCCTCGTCCTGTCCTACTTCCTAACTGAGATAATGCTGCTGTGATAAAAGACATCACTTCTGTAGAGGATGCTCAGACTGAAGCTGAAGCTCGAGCCTTTAAGAAGACAGATCGGGGTGCAATAAAAGCTACACAGTTGGCAGGAGCAATCTTGAACAATAAAAATGACAAGAAAGGCCATCATGATACTTTCCGTTTTTGGTGGAAAGACAAAGTGGGAACTGATTTCACCTTCCCAGATACATCAAACAATCGATTTCAATCATACTGTGAAGCTGCAGCAGCCTTGCTCTTGCATCTTGACAAATTCATTGAATTCTTAACATATGTCAAGGAGAAGAAAGATGTTATGAGATTTAGTAAAATGGAGGAGAACTTATGGAATGCTTTGCATTGTTCTGCCACAAAGACAGAAATGGCTGTTCTAGCTTTGTATGCACAAGCAGTCTCACACCCATATCTCAAGGCTATTCGATCTGACCCAAATGTTAATATGCTTGATTTAGGGCCCCTACACCATAAAGTAGCATCATTTATGAAGAGGATAATTGAAGACCCATCATTTCTTCTTGGAAATAATGCTACTTATGAAATGGGAACTGCTGATGGAAAGGAATGGCACTCAAAGAAGGTTATTGATGTAGTAAATCAAATGAAACCCTCTCTTCCTCACTTGGAACCATTACTTGTTGCATTTTTCAGAGGTGCACTGGTCACATGGAAAAGATTTACATCTGAATTTGCTCCTGGTGGATTAATTGATGAGGCTACTGCTGAAGAGAGGGATCTGGCTTGGATGCCTGCAACAAATGATGTCAATGAAGGGGCACTTGGTGCCTTCAGAGTCCTTATGCGCCAGCAGCCCCAGTTAACACTGCTACATTACAATGCATTGGCAATGTTTGATAAAAACAAGACAGAAGCTTTCATGGACAAATTTTTCACTGACCCAGACCACAAATATATCCACAAATTGGCAAGAGATTCATCAGGGGAAGAGGCAAAGAGAAAGAAAGAATTAATAGCAGCTGCAGAGAAAAAGATACAGCTGAGAAAAGAGAAACAACAGAAAAGGCAAGAAGAGTCTGCAGAAAAGGCAGTAAGAGTATCAAATATTCAACTAATATTTGATCTATCCAAAGTTGATGGGCTCAAAGGAAAAATACTTCATGATCAATTGGATGCCTTCAAAGCAGCAAAGGGACCCACCACTGGAAAGCTTAAGTCCAGAGCTAAGGTTGGAGCTATTAGAGAAGCACTAAAACAGGATATTCAGGAAAAACTTGATGGCACTTGGGTTCCTGGAGATATGCCCAGAAATGCTGGTCCTGCCAGTGATAGTAGACAAAATACTACAGAATCTGGTGAGGAATTTGATGGTTTAGATGACATTGATAATGAGGAGAGCACAGATGAGGAGGAGGAGGGGGAGGAGGGTCAAGTTGTGGTCACCTTGGATATTAATGATCAACATCCTGACTGGGAAGATTTATAATAGTTTTCTGTATTTTTAAATGTACCAATAGCATATAACAGGTCCTTGTATGTTGTAATATTTTATTATATCAAAAATTTGGTGGCAGAAGGTGTGTGAATGCCCAAAAACAGCTCAGACATCTGTGGGTCAGCATTTGAGCAGGTTTTGGTCACACAGCGTGACGTCACGCGCCAAACAGTGATGTGACATTGCCCACCCCCAGTCAAATGTCCTCAAAAGACATTTGTTTGGCTTTGGTGTACGCCCCAAACAAACAAACGGCTGAGCTGGAACGGGAGCCGAGCTGCTCTGTCGTTTCGCAATTAGCTGGAAAGACACTGTAACATATCCCAATTTGGGGTACTATGTTTGTTCAGGATATTGAAACTTTTTCAGTGTTGCACGATTTTTGGGTCACCACTTTGTCAAATCCTTTCGATTTTTTGACAACTCGATGTACATTTTTGTCTTCTATACGAATATCTACTTTTTTTTACTGTAGATGTGTTATGTTCGCTGTCGGAGGCGATCCGGTACTCAGGGTTCAAAAATATCAGGATATTGAAACTCATGTCACGGCAAAGTCACAGTGAATTTAAGACTCCGACGAAAAGGCAGGCAAGCAAAAGGAAGCGAGACGAGTTTTCAAGTTGAATATGCTACGAGGGTGGAGGATACATTGTGCTCATGGGCCTCCCTCGTAGGTTGAGTAAAGCCATGGTAGCGGTTTCGTAGGGTGGTGTAGGGAATCTTGAACTTGTACGCTGCGAGGGATATATTACCAATTTCTCCAGTTCTGACTGCCTCGCAAGCCTCATTGATGCGCAGTTGAACAGCTGGGTCACTGTAGTTGAGCTTGGCCTGTTTTCGGTAGACTGTGGACCTCATTGCGGCAATATATTTGCCTTGACATGTCATCGCTGGCCTGCCTAATTTGCCTTTCAAACGGTGCTCAAAATTGTCACTCTCCTGTCACCGTTTTGAGCTTGAATTCTGTATTTTGCTTCTCTTTCCAACAGCAGTTGGTCCTGCTTTCTAAAAATTTGAATTTGAACTTGAGGACGTTGTTTCAACGCACTGGTGAATTTTGAGAAAAAACCCTCAACCCGATCTAGAGGGATCTGACCAGACATTCCGCTACATTGGTCTGTTTGGTGTAATGAAAACCACAAATCCACGCCTTAAGAATGCAATTCTTTGAATCCCTCTCTGAAAATTTAAAGGAACAGAGACAATACATAAATGCACTTGTCTTCAAAAATTGGGAGCCTCAGAGTAAGTGGACGCAAAGATAATCCACATTTTCAATATCCCGACGAGTTTCAATATCCTGAACAAACATAGTGTATGACCACAGAAAAGATGGAGATCTTTGTGTAAGAAAGTATTAATAGGGTTTCGACTGTAGTCCGCAACGAACGACATTATCTGGGATGAGAGGGAGGGTTATGTGTCTGTTAAGGGTAGGGAAGAGATCTCAAGGTGCCTTGGCCCAGGGAGAGGGGGGATTGACGGGTATTCAAGGATGTGGCAATGTGAACTGGTGGAGGCATTAGGAATGGGCGGGAGACGAACTACCAAGGCCAAAAGACAACGATAGCGCCTGGGGTGAGGTGGCGCACGGTGAATGATTTTTTCGGACCGGAGGTGGGTGAAGGATGGCAAGGTATTGAGTGCAGATGGGATCACGAGCGGGATTGATTTGGCAGCTTCATTGTGAGGCTGTGTTTTGATCATGCGTGGATCTTGAAGGGCCTTGATTTAGGGCAAGATGGGCATCATGGAGAATTCCTCGCAATGTGGAGGTAAACTGCTTGTATGTCTACAGAAGTGATTTGGAAATGAAGCCGAAGAGTGTCGAAGAGCAATCGGAGTGGTTTTTGGAGCGCATGTCAGGGCGTTGGTGGATCTGTTATCGAATTGTTGTCGGGTCAATGGGGGTAAAGCTGTTTTCGTGAAACTAGAACCGTTGTCGCGACAGTGAACCGCGAGTAGACCTCAAGCGTCAACTTGATGGCAGTGGTGCGAAGAAAGGCGCACGTTCGTTCATGTCTGTTCGTGTTGCGAATCAGAATCTATGTTTGGCGTCCCGGCGAGGGTTACATCGCTGTAACCTCTATGGTCCAGTTGCTGCTCTCGACTTGCCTAATACACTCCCTGCAAACTTGATATGCAATATCGTCTATGCCTTGTAAACGAAATCAGCCGTTCTGTGTAGGTGATGTATGGATATCATTGCTAACCTTTCCAGCTACACTAATTTGCCACAAGGGTGGAAAGTCTCAGGTCCACGCAAGGTTCTGCTAAAAGATGACTATCGACGTTGCTGCGTACGATCAGCCCGACTACTGTGGGGAATGGATATCGATGGATTCTTGTTACTTTCAACAAGAAGATCGGTTGCTTGTCAATCTACCCAGGGTTCCGAAGGCACCTAAATGCAAGTATAAGATGAATAAATAACTTGGAAGACGAAATCAACGGACCTGACTCTCGTACACCATAGCTCCACCCAACCTGCGTATCGAAGTCCTTCTCCTCCCCGACCACCAAAACCTTAACGTCATAGGTACCACGGGATACCTCAACGACCACAGTCAAGATTTTCTCTCAAAATTCCCCACCGTCCAGCGCATCTTGACGTGGTATTTCATCCCAGACACCTTAGACCCAATAACCGCGACCTCTGGCCCTAAACAGCTCCCAACGCACACGTACGCGACGTGCCCGCCTGTGGATTGTATCCTCGTACCCCCTTATCCAGCCTTTCGGAGGGATGTACAGAGTTCGTGAAAAAGCGATGGGCCGATCCGAAGGCCCTCTTCCTGACAGTCTGCAATGGCTCTCTAGTCCTCGCACAAACAGGTGTCCTGGACGGTACCACGTCGGCTCCAACAAAATGGCGCTGAAGATTGTGGTAGACGCCGGGAAGCTTAACAAGGCCGTGCGTTGAGTGGGAGATACAAGATGGGCGAAGGATGGGAGGGTGTGGAGTGCTGGGGGCGTTACGGCGGGGATTGACCTTGCTGCTGAGTTTGCGAGGACGATTTGTGATTTAGAGGCGGTACATTTGGACAGGCCGGATCCGCATGTGTGGGTTTTGGAAGGTGTGGATTTGGGTGCGGGGAAGTGACTTGGGTGTGTGGTTGGTGGAGTGGAGCGGATGCTTATCGAATAGACTCAAATACAACGACTGTTGACTCGGATGCGTGCATTCCACAATCAAGTACCCAAATAGATCGACTGAGTGGTTTCCAAGACGGTGTGTTTGCGTTGTGTGAGTGAGGCCTTCAGTTGAGTGCGTGTCGCCTTATCTTTTGACGTCCACGGTCCAGGGAGTCCAGGGAAAGGGCTGCCGGCAAACTTGAACAGTAGTCTCGTCATGGCATCGCAATAATAGAACAAGTTCTTACTGAACAAAGGGGGAGGACAAGAATAGGTCAACAAAGATAACATGATACAAACACGACTTCTGTACCTGAACGCATGACGCATGAACGTTGAACACTCACTCAGCCAAAAGCGGCGTCATTCACCCATTCAACAATACATATCTTGCTCTACCGGTTGTTGTTGAGGACCGAGATGACGACCATTTCATATATCGTGGACTTGTTCCAAAAACCCTTCCAAACAATAGCAGAGTCTGTTGGAAAAGATTGTGTGTTGGATCAATGTTGGATAATCGGAAGATTCATGATGACTTTACCTTCACAACAATCCAGATCAAGAATGGCAAGAGGGTGAACTGAGTCCAATGAGATTCGAATACTGGTAACTTCGTTCTCCAACAGAACTGAACCATGCTTCTCAAATGGCTAGTTTCCAAACCTAAATTGCCTCTGCTGCTCTACGGCCGAAGGTCATTTAGGACTATGATATAATGCTCCTGGGTGCCACGAGATCTCGTTCTTGGTGCTAACTGGTCTCCAGTGCAGGTACGTTGCTTAGAGGAAGAATGCGTACAGACGAATATGGATTCGCGTGCAGCGAAGGAGGCTTCACACTTGGACCTCGAAGATTCAAAGGCCACACACGCTGGTCAACCTCTTGAAATCGTTTTGTAGCTGAACCACTGCATTTGAGTTTGACAGCAACGAGCGTGCCTCCATGGGCCTGGGTGGGGGTACTAAGATTGGAGGGTTAAGCTAGGAATTCGAAAACCTCCAGGAACAGTGGAGAAGAAAGCTGACCGCGGATGTCCTCACCAGTTTTTTGGTGACTTTGGCATGGCGGGCAGCGGAGATTACGGTGGCGACGTTCAACGTTTGAGATGGTCAAATAGTGCGTCCCTACCTGTTCTTGCCAAACAACTGCCACGGCCCACCAGGACTTGAACTTGACCATGGCTGAGGTGGGGTATGCGCTGAAGTACCCCCCCTCGCCAATGCCACCCATCAATTCTCCAGCCCGGACGAAATCGAACGCAATGTCTCCAACGACGAGGCTCAACGAGTCCTTTCCCCGAACGTACGGAGGCTAACTCTTTGCTTCATGCACAGTCAAGTCCACAATACCAGAAACCCTTCTCCTTCCCATCATCCTCCTTCGCCTCCGCTTCTTTCTTAATGTCATCAGGGGCGTACCCCGTGTCTCCCGTCTCCACACCTTCGCGGGTGGTGGCATTACTCGATACCTCCCGGGTCAAGCTCAATGAATACATAGGCATCATCAACGTCGACTGTTGGGTACCTTGCTACCCCTTGCCTGGTGGTGACGGCATATCGCGGTAAACATGGCGCTGGGAACGTTGGTCGTGAGTTTATAATGGCGTGGGTTTTAGTTCTTTGAGCTGACACTTGGATAGGTGCTTTGGATGGCTCGTACCTGGGTCTCATTGCGCCTACGGACTCGGATGAAGAAGGAACATCGGATTCAATTTATAATTAACGGTTGTGAACGCTTAGGAGGCCCATAATGGTGTTCGACAGCCTCAACTGACTTAAACAATGTTGTCGTCAAGCTCAGTGGTACGGGCCCTCCACTTGATCATTTTCAGCATATATTCTCATCTATGCAAGGCTGCTGATATCTATCCATGATGAGGCACAGGCATCTGTGCCTTCGACAAGTGCCGGTAGGTGGTTCGACTTTTATTTTTCATTCGTTCGTGCTCATGATGATGTTGCAGTAGGACCGACGAACCGATCTAAAGAAGCGGAAAGAACTCCTATGCGTGAAGAGGTCATGGCGAAACGTTGGTTTAAAGCACACAAAGACTCCGGTGATCAGCTACCCTCGCAAAACTCTCGTGCTAGTGGTAGAGCGGCAGATCCGAATTCTCGGATTCCCATGTCAGCGGAGGCGCGGGGTGTGGAGGTGGTATCGTCAGGTGGTGATATATGGGCGTCTGTGTCCGCCGGTACGTGGTTCGACTTTTAACTTTTTGTTCGTTCGTGCTAATGCTAGTATTCTGTTAGTAGTGACAAACCAACCCGGAAAAATGGATGAAGTTCCTACTAGTAAAGAGGTCCTACGGTTCAAAAAAAAACGAAAACTCGAGCGACCAGCTACCTTCGCAAAACTCTACTGTCGGTGGAACGGTAGATTTCAACTCGCGGGGGCTCATGTCGGCTGGTGTGAATGCTCAAGGTGGCCCAAGTACGTCTTCAACTAGTATATTCGTTTTTATTCTTGGTTTATTTCACTTTTAAGCTGGAAACTTTCAGATGGCAACGTGAAGCCCAATCTTCGAAAGTGGCAGAATTCTTGGTCTGCAGCTGGGCAGATGGATAGCGCGCACCTGGGGAGACCCCTATCGCCTGTCAATGTTCACGGCAGATTGGGCCCGTCACAGATTGGTATGCTTTGTTGTTTTCGAGAGATGATTGGGCTTAACAAGTACAGAAGTTGCTAGCATCAACGAACCTTCGGAATCCACCACATACCAACAAAGCAGTACGTGTGGACTCACAGGCTACCGTCGGCCTCGCAGTGAAGCTAGAGAGAATGCAGGTTGCAGACAGTCAGTTGCTTCGGGATGGCACACAGACCTCTGCTGATAACTTGCCGATATCGACAAATTCTCGTACGTCATGCTTGTGTTCACGTTCATTTTACACTTACAAGGTCACTTCTAGGTGTGATAGCCATGAAACGACCTCGAAAACCAAAAGGTGCTCCTGCGGACGACGTCGCCCTTGCGAAGCTTAGACCTAGCCATTCGCATAGTGATGTTGGAGGACGAGATGTTATTATGTCCACTGAGGACACCCATGTTGGATCAAGTGGTTCGCAGATCGGTGTGTATATGCATCCTCAACATTTAGACTTTTGAGCTAAAATACCAAGAGAAGTCACGGGCAAGGCGAAGGCGGGACATCGGAAAAGGCAAAACTCGGATGCAGGGCAAATGAATGACACAAACTCGAAGATACCCATCTCTCAGAATGTAAACACTCCAGGTAAAGTGAACTCAGTGTATTCTTCGTACCCATGGCTGACTGAAGTTAGTTATAGACGTAGACCGTCATCGTAAAGAGAAGCAGATGCGTACAGCTAGATTGAAGGGAGCCAAGCTCAATCTGGTACCTGCCGTAGTGGAAGGGGGTGTTTTACGTGAGAAATAACCAAAGGCGCTTCAACTGGTATCACCTCAACCGCAACCAAGTGTGAGCACGGCCACACAAAGCACCAGTTTGTGCCCCTTTTCCTTGGAATCTTATTGATTAACTGACCCACTGTACTGTATAGTTGTGAAGAAGCAGCACAAGGGAAAGGGATGAGCGCCTGCTATACCTATGATGCAGATGGATCCACAGCAAGCGACTAGTTCTACACTGGGGTCTTTCTTTCCTCAAGGTGAAACAACATCGTCCATGGCACCAATAGTACCTCCACTGGCTAAAGGATCATCGAGCGGTGGCAAGTCTTGTTTCCTTACGGAAACTTTGCTGGGGCTAATACGTCAACATAGTTATTCATAAGACACATCATCTTCGAAAGGGGAAAGAACCGGCTGCTGGCGAACCCAAGGCGAAACGGGCCAAGCTGAACACAACCACTCCAAGCAGCACAATACCTACCTGCTTTTGTGCGTGAAATCGGCCAAGCAATATTAGCCTCAGTTCCTGATGTCACAACGTCATCGATTGACACGTTACAAGTACCATCTAACGGCGGAGCTCAAAGTGTCAAGACGAAGCGAAAGGCGAAGGAACCAACTACGGGTGGTTCATAAACGGGGTTCAACTCGATACAGCCACGACCACAGGGTTCGTAAGGTATCTTCAAGTCTTGGCACGTTGACCTTTCTCACAAGTCCTTTCCCGTGTGAAGAACTCTTGACTGTTATGCCCGAGTTAACTGGAACGAAATGCGTGAACGGAGTCTCATGGCTGTGTTCCCAGAACCCATATATTTTGCCCGAGGAAGCCGGGAAGTGTTTTGGTGTGTCAGCTGGAGATGGAAAGCGAATTTTGGAGTTGACAAGGTATGTTAAACCTTGTTGAAAGAACGTTGGCTGATCCCTTCGCTTTAGAACCTGGGACTTTGCATGCGCAACGGAACAACTTTTGCAAGAAGTTGCCACTACGGAATCGACTTCCCACTCTCAACCTACGCTTGCGGAATCTACGGGGCAGGTTGAAGAGAGTTTGAGTGCAATCTCTGTCCTAGACCCTCCATCCAAAGTTTCCACGGCTTCCAACACAACCAAAGACTCATTGGTCGGAGCAGGACCTTAGGCGGAGTTAGATGATATGCTAGCGGGATGTGCAAAATCATTCAATGTTGACCTTGGAACAATAACTCCTCCATCACCTACGTCCGCAACTCACCCATCGAAATGTTGCACACCTTTTGAAAGACGTTGATCTTGCAAGTATGCTCTTCTTGCGCAAGAAACTACAATCATTCGGGTTGTAAGAACTGCGACCCTGTTCCTTCAGTAGATTCAATTCCGGAATTGAAAAGGGGACCTCTTTCACCCATCTTTGTTCCAGCGTCCATTGTTGAAAGTCAAAGCTAACTTGGAACGTTGTCGTCGCGTACCGCATAGCAACTCTGTCTTTGAAAAATACAAGGAGTTTGCAGTTATGAAAATGAATGATCAGTCTGAGAAGGGCGAACTCGACGATGCTCAGGGCACTCACTTTGAGAGATCGTGGCACTGAAAAGATTGTCAAGACGAAAAAAAGAGACACGTCCGATAGGCGCGTTTGACGCTGATGACGGACTTCATTCTCTCTTCGTGAGCCCTCAGGTCGGTGCCATACAGAACCAACATACTAGAAAGTCGAGCCCACCCGCCAAGGACATGAAGACGCCGAGGAATAAGAAGGACCAAGGCGAGGACGTGGAGAAGACTGGAGAAAGAGTTTGACAATATGCATGTATATAAAAATAGATCAAGGCAGTAGCTCCGATATAGATTAGAGATGAGTGACCTATGACAATACTCTATGAGTCAACTTTTTCGTAGGTGTTATATATCCTTTCCCTCGACATCTTCTCTTTCAAAATGGCGATAGGCATCGTGTGTTCGACTCCACGTCCAGTTGCTCGTATTGTCTCCCTGTCTTCTTCCCTCATGTTCATGCGTAGGAGCTGCTGATTTTGGGTATCTGAGCGTATAAAATTATTGATAAACCTATAATTCATAGTAAGCTCGGTAGCAACAACATGAGTACAAGAAGAAAATACAGACTCGAGACAGGCTGTAGCGCTCATAGGGCTAGACGACCGGCCAGTCAAGGCCGAAAGGTATTCAAAAGGTTTATTTTCTTTCACAATCATTAGAATGAGTGGTTGAATTGGAAGGACACATGAATAAGCCCCAGGAGCGCCGTTCGAGACGAATTCGACGATGACAACAGGAGTAGATGCTTGCCCATTAGCACAGAGTTGCTTGCGCTTTTCACGCCAGCGGTCCAGACGATGGGGATGAGGTGTGATGCTTTGAGGTGTGGGAGTGACCGCGTTGATCTGGAGCATCCCTTCAATTTCTTCCGGCTCAGTGTTTCCATACATGCCAGCATACAGTCTAAGAAAGACAGTAATATCTGAAGGTTCAAGCCCTACGTCGACGCAAGCCATGAAAGGCGTGTCGGGTGCGGGTTTTTTGAGAAGGTCAAAGTTCAGGGCCAAGCAAGCTTCGAGGTTAACTCTCAGGATTGGATTAGCAAGGAAAGCATTGATCAACCTTGTGATTCCGCGTTCCGCGTGATGGCAGAACGCTTTATGATCTTTCCTGTCCTACGGGTTAGAGAATTAAAATAAATTTAGAGAGATTCCTTTCTCATACCAATTTTCTTTCTGACACTATTGTTGAAATTAGTTCGACTTGTGAAGAACATACAGAATCCAGGATGTCACCTTTTTCGAGCAGTACCAAGCGGATTTGCACTATTGCTTAGATTTGTATCAAGAAACTACAAATTAATGGTGATGACATCTTACCTTTGAACACTTCCGCAGCTCTATCACCTCTTTTTTAGGCTTGTGGCAATTCGAGCAACATGTTTGAGTGACACTGTGTCGTGTAGTTCGTATCTGTGCCGTCGTCGGCGCCATAGAGCGGAACCATACATCTCGCTCCGGAGGTATAGCCCGAATAAATTCTGTTCGTGCAGATGGTCCTGTGTTGCATTCGCTAGTCATTTTGCAAGGTGAAAGTGAAAGGCCGATCGAAGATCGCTGGCAGTAAGCGGCAATACAGTTGACAGTTGTTTGTTCACGTCGAAATTCTCTCATGTAATGTGTATTATGTACCTGGACAATTATTCACAAGTTAAATTTCTACCTTGTTTCTACCTTGATTCACCAAGACATCTTCCCCTCTCTATAGATCCACCAACACATATATCTTTCAGCTCGTTTTCCTCATTCGCACACGCGGATTCCTTAAACGCCCTTCCCCAATCCAACTCTGCCACCAGGCAAATCACTCAGGATATCCACTCCCAGTTGAGACCCTCCGTAGATCATAGAAAGCGTCACCCCCATGGCGTCAATCATACTATGCACCCCGCTCAATCCCTTTCCACACAACCCCCAGAAGCCGCGTTTAGGAATCCAACTTGACCATCTGTACCCCTTGCTCCTTCGAGCGTTCAAGGTGTCAATGTCTTTTTCCGAGATTGTTATTGAGCCGAACTTAGATACAAACTTCGACTCTTCAGATCCACGAGCCGTTGGTGCTCACAGGGGAAGGAGGGGGGGATAATGATGCACACGCCAAACGTTTGAGTGGCATCTGGTGGCGTTCAGAGCACGATAACAAGTATGATGGCAATGTCGACATGGACCTGGCCGCCTTCAAAATCCCCAAAGCCACCCAAGCTGAGCCTTCACTGGTATCATAAAATCTATCCAATCGTTGACGTTTAGTCATCGCAAACAGCGAGGAAAGATGGAGATCGTACTTGGCTTCTGTACTCGGTAGAAGGGGAGTAAGAGTCGGAATCGGAAGGGAGGTGAGAAAAGAGGCACCAATACACAGGAGGATGGCGTGCCTGAGCGTGTTGCAGAGGGGGTTGTCGTGGGGCTGATTTGAGGGGAGGAAGTGGGCCACAGTTTTACCAGATGACTCCTGAATCCTTAGCTTGGATTTGGTTGGGGTGACTCCTGTTCACAAATGTACTATGTAGTCTGAACTGATTGGAACAAAAGTAGGTCAGGGCTACGACAAAAGGAGTGACTGAAGTGATCCTTGAATGTTACCCACCTTCAAGTCAAGATTCATGCCTCTATTTCAGGGAGATAAAGGTAAAGTCCAAGTATTTCTTCAAAGATGTGGTGGGACTAGAACAAATCAAAAGATTAATGGCTAGATGTGGTGTGAAAGAGGAGTGAGGGTATTGTGCATACCCTGTGGTCTATGTGGTTGGGCGCCATTCGCTTCGAGAGGATTAGGTGCCGCTCGCAGTCCATCTTTACCTACTTTTGACGGAAATGAAACTCGAACGTTTGGGGGGAACGAAACGTCAAGGAATCACTGCAACAACGTCAACATGTAGTATTCCTCGACAGAAGTAACCATCATACTCACCTCTCGCCCGACGTACAACTCCCAACTCGATAATCATTTGAAGCGCGGCAAGCTGCAAAATACGCCACCACGAACAAGGATCTAGTTCTCATATGCCGTAAGCCGTACAATGGTTGTTTGAAGATACGACGTCGTTGTTGGAGGAGTAGCGGGAGGATGGAGTTCGTACAGTTGGGCGGCTGATAGAGCTTGCTGGTCTCCTTGAAAATTGAAACCGTGGCTCAACGGCAGTAGGATAGTAATGGGTCCAAGGCACTCCCAATCAACCAGGAGGCCGGTAAGAAGGGCCAAGAACATATTTGGCAGTAGGGAAGCTGTGGAATAGGCACGTTGCTGATCCAGAGTTGAAATGTGAGCAAACTGCGAAGGTCGGCTGTCGTCGACTGTTGGTTTCGTTGAGGAGAAGGGGTGGGCGAATGTGGGTGTGTGAGGGAATACGCTGGGATTTCTGTGCAGCCAGCTGGATAAATAATCGCCAGTTTGCAATAGAAAAGAATATAAAGTCACTTGACATTCTCCATCAGGCAAACCGGGTTGAAACCGACGTAAGCAAGGCCGTTATCAGTCGACGACAACTCGACGAAGCAAATATATTGGCACTGGATCACGACCCACTGAGCTACCGCATAGCAACTCTGTCTTTGAAAAATAAAAGGAGTTTGCAGTTATGAAAATGAATGATCAGCCTGAGAAGGGCGAAGTCGACAATGATCAGGCCACTCACTTTGAGAGATCGAAGATTGTCAAGACGACAAAAAGAGACACGTCCGATAGGCGCGTTTGACGCTGATGACGAACTGCATTCTCTCGTCGTGAGCCCTCAGGTCGGTGCCATACAGAACCAACATACTAGAAAGTCGAGCCTACCCGCCAAAAACATGAAGACGCCGAGGAATAAGAAGGACGAAGCCGAGGACGTGGAGAAGACTGGAGAAAGAGTTGGACAAGCCCACTGGCAGGTATATGCATGTATATAAAGATAGATCAAGGCAATAGCTTCGATATAGATTAGAGATGAGCGACCTATGGCAATACTATGAGTCAACTTTTTTGTAGGTGGTATATATCCTTTCCCTCGCCATCTTCTCTTTCAAAATGGCGATAGGCGTCGTGTGTTCGACTCCACGTCCAGTTGCTCGTATTGTCTCCCTGTCTTCTTCCCTCATGTTCATGCGTAGGAGCTGCTGATTTTGGGCATCTGAGCGTACAAAAGTGTTGATAAACCTACAATTCATAGTAAGCTCGGTAGCAACAACATGAGTACAAGAAGAAAATACAGACTCGAGACAGGCTGTAGCGCTCATAGGGCTAGACGACCGGCCAGTCAAGGCCGAAAGGTATTCAAAAGGTTTATTTTCTTTCACAATCATTAGAATGAGTGGTTGAATTGGAAGGACACATGAATAAGCCCCAGGAGCGCCGTTCGAGACGAATTCGACGATGACAACAGGAGTAGATGCTTGCCCATTAGCACAGAGTTGCTTGCGCTTTTCACGCCAGCGGTCCAGACGATGGGGATGAGGTGTGATGCTTTGAGGTGTGGGAGTGACCGCGTTGATCTGGAGCATCCCTTCAATTTCTTCCGGCTCAGTGTTTCCATACATGCCAGCATACAGTCTAAGAAAGACAGTAATATCTGAAGGTTCAAGCCCTACGTCGACGCGGGCCATGAAAGGCGTGTCGGGTGCGGGTTTTTTGAGAAGGTCAAAGTTCAGGGCCAAGCAAGCTAGGAGGTTGCCTCTTAGGATTGGATTAGCAAGGAAAGCGTTGATCAACTTTGTGATTCCGCGTTCCGCGTGATGGCAGAACGCTTTATGATCTTTCCTGTCCTACGGGTTAAGAATTAAAATAAATTTAGAGAGATTCCTTTCTCATACCAATTTTCTTTCTGACACTATTGTTCCAAGGTTGAAATTAGTTCGACTTGTGAAGAGCATACAGAATCCAAGATCTCACCTTTTTCGAGCAGTACCAAACGGATTTGCACTATTGCTCAGATTTGTATCAAGAAACTACAAATTAATGGTGATGACATCTTACCTTTGAACACTTCCGCAGCTCTATCACCTCTTTTTTACGCTTGTAGCAATTCGAGCAACATGTTTCAGTGGCACTGTCTCGTGCGGTTCGTATCTGTGCCGTCGTCGGCGCTATAGAGCGGAACCATACATCTCGCCCCAAAGGTATAGCCCGAATAAATTCTGGTTGTGCAGATGGTCCTGTGTTGCATTCGCTAGTCATTTTGCAAGGTGAAAGTCGAATCGAAGATCGCTTATCGCAGTCAGCGGCAATACAGTCGACAGTTGTTTGTGTTTCTCTCAAAGACCCACGATTTCCGGCATACTGATGTGGGCCGGTTTAACGGGATCTCCCGGATCGCAACCGCTTTGGGACGGTGCACGTGACCTCGCGCGTCGCATTCTCCCTCTTTTCCTCCTCCCCCGCCGCTTCGTCCCCCAAGTTTGTCCCCTGTCGAAATTTCATTTGTAGCACACCATTTTGTCTTTATTATACATGAAAATACCATTTTTTTCTCTGAGTTCCAGCTTCCCCCTGAGCAAACATGCTGCCCTTGTAGGCCATCCATGATTGATTTTTTGGGAAAAATACAAAACCTTCCAAATACCCTAAGTATCCCTGCCACCACATGTTAACTCCTTTTTTTTCTCTTCAGGGAGATGTTTGGAATATGGTTTGCTGCAAGTGACTAAAAATAAGTGAGAAAAGCACACATAAGTTGGCATAAGTGCTTATGTGCAACAGATTTAGCTTAAATCAAGTTCAATTTAGTGGATTTAAAGCCCCATGATGCCAACTAGCTCAATTTAAGGTGCATTTGCATGAGCTGGCCTATCCCTACATCCAATTTAAGCAACTTTCGGCAAAGGGAACTAACCCCCTGGTATATCACATCAGCTAATGAATCTTTCTCTTCTGTCATTAGGTCTCTAATTCATGTAATGCTCATAATATTGTAGGAAAAGAATATTTACATGAGATGTAGTATACTAGGGTGGTAAAAAAAGACTTTCTCTCCTGCAAAACCAAACCCGACCTTGTGTTGTATCTAGTGATGGACACGGGTAACCCACAGGTGTTTTCGCACCTACCTTTACCCTTACACTGCGGGCACTGGCCTATTTATTCAGTGAATAAACTCTGAATATACCGAGAATAAATTTAAAATATCTTCAAACATAAATTCACCGATTAT
>KN838704.1:46224-61788 GCA_000827195.1 Laccaria amethystina LaAM-08-1
TGGGTCGGTCCTAGACCGGTTGCGGTCCACGGTTGCCCGTTTTGGGGGCAAAAAACCGGACTGAACTGAACTTGCGAACACTAACGGGGATGAATGTGAAAGTGCAAAACACGCGAAACAAGGATCAAGTGCCTCAGGAAAAACCCTAAACACCTAACACTCACACACACACACACACTACACACACTATCACAATCATGGTGCAAGAGTTCAGGGCCTTTGATATTAAAATTTTTCATTTGTGTCTTTAAAAGTCTCAATAGTTTTGTTTATATGGAATTTTGTGTAATAAAATTGCAAATCTAGTCCTAAGACTTTGAAAACGATCTGATATGTTGGGTGTGATTTTTAGGAGTTCAATAGAATGAAGTTTGTCTTTATTGGACTCTGGTTTCAAATTCTTAGTCTTTTTAACAGTTTTCTTTATTTTATGTGCAACAACAACTTCAATACAGGCTTTTGTAACTCCCTTGAGCTTTTATTATGCCTACACGCTCCAAAACTAACTTAAGGAGTACACTGCCTCATCCGTGAAATACTGTTCTTAAAAACTCTGAATTTAAAGGCTCCAAAGTAAGTTGACTCCCAATCACGCTGGCTTCGTTCACACTGTACTCTTAATCACAAAGTAACTTCCTTATTGTATTACAACTGTTCACCTCCTAAGCTTCTACTTGGAGTGCAACTAGCTGGTCAACGCGGGACAATTCCTTGCATTATTGACCTACTTGTGCACTCCTTAAATACTCGAAATCCTTATCTACAATTTTACATGTGTTTTTCTACAGTAATACTCCAATAGCCAAGTGTCCCCTATATTTTACTAGTGTCTGGTATATATTTGTAGTCATTCCTTGTGGGACACTACAGATTTTGTAGTTTTCCGGCTTATATTCTCAATCACATCAGTATTGATGCATACACAGAGGTAACCATTGTGCTATTTTTAGCTTTCTTTGATCTCATGTATTTTCTGTCTCTATTGTCTCTGTACTATTTCTGACACATTGCATCATAGTAATGATAACCATGCTGAGGCATTGATGTGCACTCTGATGTGTTGTCATCTGCCTTTAGCTTATGCTTCTCTAGGTAGATTTTCAATAGAAATTCTTTATCTTGGCTTGCCTCCATATTTAGAGCATCATTGTACTCTTCAATAGTTTTATCATATATTTTTCATATGGAATGAAGTCATTCCATTATGGCCGATGTAACCGAACTAAATATTTCTGGTTTGCACTTTCTCAGGGTTGTGGCTGACAACACATCACTTTTGATGTGTACATGGGAAATGCTGTATATGGCTTTCCATAGCCGCATACTATGCATACCATGCTTTTTAATGGCTTCTTTCCAGTGTTAATTTCTCTACACATGCTACAAGTAGCAATAGCATATTTCTTTTATTGTCATGTAGTGTAGGACATGACACAAGGTGTTTTATCATGCAAGCTCCTTGTAGAATTTCTGCTTTTATTGCAATATAATAAAATTCCAGTTTTCATTCTGTAAAATCCATTACACTCTTCTAAACCCATGGTAATAATGCAATTTTATCCCCTGCATTGGGTGTTTTACTCTAGAGCACTTTTGTACCCTATTTCATGGTGGGTAAATCATAGATAGGCTCCAAGTGTAATGTCATGACACATACTGCTGCCAGTTCCAAGGCCTTTGTCCTATTTCAGATTCTATGTATTTGCATTTTTAGTCTACAGAACTGGGTATGTTCAAAGACTCTCTATATCATTGCAACTTGTATGTAGTGTTTCTAGGGATGTATAATGGGTAAAATCGCAAAAATCGGACTTTATATGATTAAATTGATTTAATCTGTATCAACATGCCACATCAGCCATTTGGAGGGCACCACCACCATCACCCTTCTTTGCTGTTGTTGTTGTTGTTGTCAGCATTGTTGTTTGTGGGGAAGGTCACCATCAATGTGGCATGCCTGGATGAACCATTGACATGCCACATCAGCAGTTTGGTGGTGGCACCATTTGTTGGGCACCACCGCCATTGGTGTTCTTCACTGTTGTTGTTATTGTTGGCATTGTGGTGGTGGTGGTGGTGGTGGTGACAGTTGAAGAAGAAATGTGACATGTCACATATGATCAACAAAAATGTGCACATGGCATCACAGTGTGTTGCCATTCTCCTTTTGGTGAGTGTGCTGCTGTTGGTATATCCTCAGCTGGAACTTGGCTGGAATGGGAACCAAGCTGCTCCATTGTTTTGCAATTAGCTGTAACATCTCTTCCATATTCCAGGACCAATTTTCAAGAGGTTAGCAGGCCTCTGGGGAATTGGCCAACTCCATATCTCAGTCAAAGTTGCCACTGGCCACTACCTGTCTTCACTTTCAACAAAAAGTCCTTGCAGAAGCACTTGATAGTGCTTTACTAGGGAGACCAAAAAATCTGCCCTCTTCATCACCCTCTGTTAAGGTGGCATGCTGGATCAAGTTCATCATATCACTAGTTGGTGCCTTACATGGTCTCTGTCTTGGGGACTCCACTGAGTGTATTGGAGCTGCATCCCAGGATTAGCCTCCTTATCCAAAGGTGTGACCAGAGGAGTTTGAAGAATGCCACCAAGGGTGTATAAAAATTAAAAAATTGCACCTGGGGTTTGAATCTTTTTTTTTAGTAGACTTTCATTGAATCAACCAGCCAACATAATCAGCCACATGTCTATATTAGGAAATATGATGTCATCACCATGCTATTTTCCCTCCACACCCTCCCCTTGATGTCCCACAAGCCTTGCAAACCCAGTGTCTCTGTGCCTGCTCAAGTGAAATGCATGGCAGATGATACTACAACATTAAACTTAGAGTGTGACCAGGTCTAATCATTATCGTAATCTTATCTACAACAACAATTACATAAGCTCAAGTGTTAATTATTGCTCTCTTTGTTTGTTTTGCAGCATGAAACTTGCTGTATACTTCTGATATAATGGCTTAGTTGCTTGTGCAGTATTTCTAAAATAATTTTAGGCCAAAAAATGGGTAGGTCAAAAAAAAAAGTGGCCTTACAGCTGAACCAACCACCCAACCCCCAATCTGACATTCAGATCCCGGTATACCCTTGAATGCCACATTCCTGTAAGTTGGACTAGCAATTCATACCACTTGCCCCTAATGGTTTTTAAAGTACTATGGTCCATTTCTGCTACAGGACAAATGTCAATGTGTTCCCCTCTATTGTAACAGGTTAATAAAAGTGGGAAAATAGTACTGGCAAGTCTCCTGAGGATCTTATAAACACCAGGAGGTGATGACATCCATTCATCAGATGGGCTTCAGAATGATGCAACATCAGCAATATGTCAATTTAGTTTCCGGTTTTTGCCGGTTTCCTCAGTTTCTTCGGTTCCGGAAACCTGAGACACCTGGAAAGGGAATATATACTATAATTAGTAAAGGGTCAAGTCAGGGATTGACTTATCTAGGCTTAACTTGCGAGACCCTGCAGGCAGGTTTCCTGAAAAACGGACATGGGTTTCCAGGTTGCCATGTTTCTGGGTTTTTTTCGGTTTTTTCTGGTTTTTTCTGGTTTCCTTGGTTGAGAAACCCATGGAAACCAAATTGCCTAATTGCTGATGAAAGGTGGTGGACAAGTATTCCTGATACCAACCTGCTACCAAGCAGAGGTCTGGTGTATTGACCCAGTACTCCATTGTTGTTTGAGGAAAGCTGTCAACAATGATACACTGGGAGTGTGGAGTATGGATGTGCAGGCCACACAGTTGATCCAACAGTTTGGTGAAGATGAGGTGACAAAAGCAAAGAATGTTGTGTTGCAGATGCTAGCTGAACCTGAGGTGGAATTCTCAAGCAAGTTCTCAACTCCTGATCTGACATTGTTTTATGGGGAGTTTCCAATGACCAGGTTACTTTGTGTTGGAAAAAGACTATTGTACCCTCAGCTGATGAAAGAACAACTAAGCATCATTGGAAACTATACCTATTGTGCCCTAAGAGTAGTACTTGAGTTAGTTCCAATGTTATAGTAAAGGTGGGATCCATTACTCACCTCAGCCAATGGAAGAACTAGTGTTTGCAGGTCCAGTCTACAGGACTGAAAATATACATAGGACTGAACTGGACTGAACCACAGTCTGGTCTTTTTCCAGTTGCAGTTGCCCACATTGGGGGTCAGTTGCAACCAGTCTTTTGTCCCATCACATGTTGTATCTTACTCACACACATATTTACTTAATTTTCGGTCCCTTAATCATCAAAAACAGTCAAGAATTGGTTGAGATATGGCCAAAAATATTTTTTGTACATGTATTTTGTTGTAAATTTACCTGACCTATAATTATTTTATGTACAGCTAGATGACATTATAAAAATAACAACAACACATATAACCATTTTTACCATGTGATTTTATTTATTTAACATCCAAAATGAGTTGCAACTACAAACTGCACATTACAAACTACACACTGCAATTTGAATGTATGTCCTTTCCGTTTTCGCCATATCTCAGTCAGATTTTGATGGAATTGCTTAAACTTTTGATCAGTCTGCAGAGAATTAAAATCTCTATCTGTGTATGCAATGTATGTGAGGTAATATTTAGGTTATCTGGTACAATAAATTTTACAACAAAAGACTGGTCGCAACTGGTCTGGACCGGTTCTTTTCGTGTTGTGGACCGATTAGGACCAGTCTAAAATGGACCGGTTATGGTCCTTTAATATCTGAATTGGTCTAGACTGGTTGCGGTTTCCAGTTGCCTCGTTTAGAGGTAAAAAACCGAACTGGACTGGACTTTAAAACACTAGGAAGAATGACAGAGGAAAGGAACAAACCCCTGTACAGTAGTTATAGTGGTGGTTACATAATACTTGATCACAATCACATGCAGAATTCAACACTTTGTAGCCAATCCTCACTGTAATTGCAGTCCTGGAACTACCCCTGTTGAGAAATGAAGGAAGGAGGCAAGTTGATTATAAGACATAGGAGTCTGTACATTGGTTTAACTATGTAGTGTATTATGTAATATGGTGAAAGACTTGTATGTCAACACTCCCCTTCAAGTCATCAACATGTTTTTGTTGGATAGGAACTTTGGGTGCATTAAAAAACCTCCCATAAGGGTAGGGAAAAGCTACCACATTTTCTAAGTTCTTTCCATTGTCAATCATTCCCATTTCAGGGATGTGTTTTCAATGTTTGAAGCAATGTAAAGCCTTTGTGAGAATGTCAGCTGTTTGTTTAGGATCATGGCAAGAATCAATTTTGATTATGCCATCATTTATTGCATCTTGTACTCTGTGGTAACAAACAGCAATGTGGTTGGTGCAGTTGTGCCATTGAGGTGGATCCGTTATTATCACCTTTAATGGTTGTTGATGACTCTTGTGTGAATCTCAATTCTTTGTAGAGGTTTCTGGGCCAGTATGCTTCATGAGCAGCTTTGGATACAGCAACATTGGCTTTGGTTGTGGAGAGAGCAGTAAATGTCTATTTTTAGAATGCCATGTGATAGCTCCCCCTGCTGCAATGAAGATGTACCCAGTCATAGGCTTGTAATTGTCTGCAATGGCATGGGGGCATTGGCGAAACTGTGGAATTTCTGGGTGTCATTGGATTTGTTGCCATGAGAGCTGGAATATGTGATTCCATAAAATTTTGTGCCCATTAAGAGAGATGAAGATAGGGAGCAGGCAGTGCTGTGTTCACTGTTTTCAGTGTAGTTCAATCTATGCAATAACATGTTATCTGTGATGTCTCAGGGTTGTTATCTGATAGATCCTAGTTTTGACAGTCAGTGTACCCAAGAGGTATGCAAGAAATTTGTCAAGTATATGATGTTGGTTTATTCATTTAAGGGACCTCAGACCCTCCCCCCTACTTCCAAATAAGGAAATGATGGCATAATGTCTACTTCTAAATAAGGATATGATTACATAATGTAATGATGAACAGGTCACCATTCCGATAGTCTAATCCCCTCATCTGTGATGCTTATATGCTGTAAAGCCATTCATCACCACAGAACCAACCACCTGCTAGTCTCAACACCAGCCATTATGGATATATACACTATTGGGGTGTAATTATATACCTATTACTTGATCACACATTCCAAATACAGCATTTCCACATTTTCTCAGATTAAACAATGTATTCCTCTACTCAGAGTAAGCATAGTGAATTACTACCATTGGAGACTGGGTTTGAGTCTAACCACCCACTAGCTTTTCAAAAAGCACTGAGCTGCACTCTCTGTATGTGAAGTCCAGTTGGACTCCTCACCAAATCCAACCTTCACTTTGAGCTCACAGGAATCACAATATGATCACCTACAAGTTGATGCTGTGAATTCACTATACATAAAACAAGTTCAACATTGTGGGTGTAAGTGGCTGAATGGACCCACCTTCTTCACCATCTGTCAATCAAGAATAACATTGGGCAATAAAAACGCTCTGTAAGACACTTTTTCAGTTGATGGTGGCTGTTTGTCCTCTGATTGGCCTATGTACTCTTGTGACAATTATGTCATTTGCTCTAAACAGGTCCTAAACAAGGGGCACTTGCATTCTGAACACTCACCCTTGCATCCCGGGCCCATCTGACAGCAAAAATTACAAAAAAAAAGTTGGTTGTATAAGAGGGCTCAAGGTACCCCCCTCCCAACACCATATGCCCCAGCAATTTCCGACATACCCCTTGAGTGTAACAAGGGTTGAAGACATGAGCTTCAACAATTAGAGTCTAGTGAGTTCATACCTCATTCCTCACAACATCTTCTACCCTCTGAGCATTGTGGTGTGAATAGGGGTATTGTACCCCAAGGCAGGAGGCAAGTAGGTTTAACTATGTAGTGTATTATGTAATATGGTGACAGATACAACCCCTGTACAGGCACTTGTGAAGCCTGGGTTGAGTAAAGCCAGTGATGCTGTGTGATGAAGGGTCTACCTCAAGGCTATTGTGTGGTATCTGGAACCTCCAATAGCCCGATTGGGGCTGATAATTCTGAGAATGGCAATGGTTTCCCACAGCTAGTGCTGCCGGAGCTCGGCTCAGCTCGGCTCCCGCTCAGCTTTGCCCAAAGCAGAGAGTGTGGGAGCTTGGAGCTGAGCTAAGCTGTCAAACGACAGCTTGAGCCACCACTAGCTAGCTCAAGCCGTTTAATTGTGTCCTAAAATGGAAGGTAGCAACATTTAGTGTCTTCAACAAGTTCTCCACGGCAAGTCTGGAAGAAATTTCTGTTAAAAGCTATTTTGAATATATTTGTATCAAAAATATTCATTTGGTGGCTTTCTACATAGTGCTGTCGAGCCAGTGAGGTCAGGAGAGTTTCAGTGTGACATCGGAATGTCACAATCACACAGTGTGACAACATATTCAGCAGGCCGACATTTCACAGAAAAGAGGTTGTAATTCTATTCCATTTGAGTAGAAAACTACACTACTGTAGTATTTGATACCTATAATGTCTTTTAGATACAGAAAAAAATGGGATTTGTCAAATCTAAGACATTTTCCCAATTAGGTATGGAGCTGTCCCTTCCATGGATTAGCCGTGGCTAGAGCCAGCTATCCAATGCAGCTCCAGGGTCGTTGCCGCTCAGCTCAGCTTGGCTTCCCACGGCTCAAAAGCCATGGCTCAGCTGAGCCAAGCCAAGCTCCGGCAACACTACCCACAGCCTCCTTCCTCTTTAAAATTTAGTACAAATCCGGCTATTGCTGTTCCCACAGCCTCCAAATCTGGCTATTGATGGATTTGGCTATTTGTTCACACAACTTTAAAACACATGTAATCTCCATTCTAAAATTCATTCTGGTCATTTCTCCTGGCTATGGTGCCATGTCTGGAACCAAAAAGATGCTCAATTTTGAATACTTAATTCCGAATAAAAAAAATAAAAAAATAAGTAGGAATTTCCATCAAAAGGTGCTCAGAGTAAAATAATAATATCAGCCAACCATTTTTGAATTCTGTCAAGACCAATTGGTTCCCAAAACAATCAAAACCTGACTATTTCAAAAATTATTCTTAATAAACAACTTTTATAGCAGGTATGAGCAGCCTGAAATTTATTTTAGAAAAAAGGGCATAATTGTAGGAAACAAAAGACTGACAAGGTGATAGTGAGCTATTTACAACAGGAATCAATTGAAAAAAAAGAGTGAGTGTCAATCAAGGGCCTACAGCCGGAAGATCCTGAGACACTCACTCCCCATGTCTCATCCCATCAGTGTCCCAAATAGGATGGGTCACATGACTCATTCCCATGTCAATAAAGTACCATTTCTCCCACTAGAATTTCTATTAGTAGTAGAACTATGGGCAACAACACATACCTCAAGATAAGACAGAAGAGTGAAGGCAGCTAAACCAGGGCATTGATACAATGATAGCGATAACATTCAGGTAATAAAGGATGCACGGGACATGGAAGAGAGTCTTGAAAATGCCTCTAGTGGTGGTAAGGAACAAAAAGAGACTGAGGAAACTTAGCAATCTCGAAAATGAGCCATATCAATGGCACCAGCATTGTTGAGATGGGTCCCCAACAAAAATACAACAAGTTTCTTTTTAGAATGGTAATGAACTCGTTTGATACAGCCCCGGCCCCCAGGCCACATTCAGATTATGTATTATGATACTACATACATTGAGCCTGGTACACAAGTTATACAAGTCGATGTATTATCCACTCCCAATGCCGTGCAGATTTTGTCTTGATTTGGGTGCTCCTGCCTCATATAGGAGACCCTGATGCCATCCTATTTGGGACACTGATGGTATGAGACATGGGGAGTGAGTGTCTCGGGATCTTCCGGCTGTAGGCCCTTGGTGTCAATGTATACAAGTTTTAGAAGTTCTTGAGTCATTGCTGTGTTTCTACCATGACAGGATGCAGAATCAGCATTAAAAGAGCAGAAAAGGAAATAGCAAAGTAACATCTGTAGCTGCAATCAGATGTCCATCCTTCTTTAGCTACTATGTCCATGGCTACATGGTGTAGGATAAAATTTTGTGTCTGGGTAGTCACATGGAATTTTTTTTTGTGAAAGTCAGGTAAGTTAGTTTCAAATAAATGTATCTTGAATGCACCAAACACTGTTACACATGATAGAAAAATTAACAATCAATTTATGCAGTGGAGCAAGATGTTGAATGTCAACATGTGCATGAAAGAAAGGAAAGACAAATGATAATTGTCACAAATGTCTTTCTAGAATACCTAATTGTGCTTGAACAAGTACTCCTCTCTACCCATGATTCAACACAAAGTAACTAGAGATAATCAACAGCTTGTATGAATATTTTCAGAAGAGGGAGAGCTGACTCTGGATTATTTATAAAGAAGAGGATGGGGAAAAAAAAATTCCACAAGGAGTAATTGAACTCAGTACCTCAGGCAAAATGACAGGAACAAAGGTAAATTCCATTACACTAAATAGCTGTATAGGACCAAGGGGAGTGGTTTACTATGGACCGAATTTTTGATTTTTGATTCTTTTTGAAATTGGTTCCAGACATGGCATAATAGCCTACCTCAACAGAAGAAATGCCATGGCCACAGCGTGGATGAGATTTTCTGGCAACTGTTGTCTATCCCTCCGAGTCGTTGTGCATTGATGAGGTGTGGCATCTGTGGCTATCGCGTGGGTTGTCTGGAAAGTCGATAACCAGCTCCCCGACCCTCCATACGCGAGTCCAAATCCTCTTAGCACTTCATGGTATCACAGAAGACACGATAGCATTACCACAGCACCGAGGATAGCGACACTAATTAATATATCAATGCTAGCTACATGAGAAGTCAAGGGTCTGTAGACTTGGGGTATATGTGACCTTGTCCCATTATGGCCACGGGAGACGAGAATGTTGCCCCGCTACACAATACAAACCTCAATCATTGTAGTCGAGATAGGGTGTTGCGAAACCGATCCAAAATCCGGAGTTAATCAAATGCCCCATCGGTGACATCAAAGACGCCCCTATAGAGGGAAAAAAAAAGTCAGCATCTTGGTTTAGAGAAAAGGTAATCGCTGGAATTTGAAACCCACTTTGCCGGCGGTTTCCTCACTTCATACCTCACCATCTCGCCGAACTCGCCCTCCCTAATAATGGCAATTCTCTTCCACGCAAAGCGCTTCTCGTAGAAATCGCTGTGGTCGAGCTCGCGAAGCTTTGGGCAAAGTTGGACAAGTTGCATGATCGCCATATGCATCTTTTCCTTCTTTGAATCGACGGCGGTCCATAGCCCCCGGCCACGGAATACCTCAAGGTTGGGGAAAAGAGACAGAATGGAAAACCATTCTTCCTGTTGTTTGATTTGATTTGATCAGATCAGACTCATGGATAACGATGATGTTGAGGTTACGTACAAGTTTCACATTGGCTGGATGGATGGCATCCTTGGGGAGGTGGACGGCGGGCAGGGAGAGCCATGTGATGTTGGGGAAGAACTCGGCGAGCTGGTGGATTGAGTGCAAGTCCCCCAACATATGCAATCTGAGTCTACGAAGACTCATCCGATCAAAGGTCTTGAAACTTGCCAAGGTCTGAGCGTCGACAGAACGCACATCAAGATATTCCAATGGGCGGAGGACCGGGAGATCTGGCGGTGGCGTTGAAACCTGATCACCCAGTTTCTCGACCTCATGAATATTCATTACACTGAAGTTTTGTGCGCTGCGCATCGCTGAGTCCTGTATACCACGATCCTGCGGTAGCTGATCGAGCGCGATGACCACCTGAAGGCTCGTCCTCAAGCGCTTCAAGATGGGCAAGCTACCAGGAGCAAGGTTGGGAATGCCGATTGGGAACCAAGTCAATTCCTCGATGGTTGGATGGTTCTCCAGGAATCGTGCACGTGACTCGTCAATCGAAGACGTAGCTCCAGACTGGAGCGATAATTTGAGCTTCTTGAGGCGGGGGAACCTGCATTTCGCGAGATTATGAAATTCGAGAGGAATTTCCAGGTACTAAGAGGCAGAGAAGAGATGAGATTAGATAAGGAAAACAAGGTTGTCATGTTGAATGCACCTCAAGCCCTGGCGATAGCGCAAACATGCGGCTAACGTGTGCAGCGTTTCCCGGCTTTACCCAAGCATCCCCGAGTAGGCATAAGGTAGTCAAGTTGGATACATTCCAAAGCTACGTGAGTTGTCAGCCATATCACCACAAATGAGGACAACAAACTTACCGGGTATGAGATGCTGTTGAGGTCGATGCTGGAACTTTGAACGTGATTAGCAAAGCGCCCCGAAAGTCCAAGGTGCTTCACGTTTGGCTTTTGACGAACGATATCAAGAATCGCATCCTCGTGAGCAGAAAGAAGGGTTGGCTTGCTACGCTGCTGTGGGCCCATCGTATTCCAACACCAAGTGAACACCCGTAAGTCCTTCATATGGCTCAAAGCCTCGCAAATATTCCGCACACGATCCGGCTCTGGATACTGGGCCCTATCTAATTGAGGATCGATGAGAGTGGTGGGCATACGATCAGGCGCTGTGTAGTTGTGCCGTTCGCACATGTGCACCTCCCGGATATTGCGAGCGAGGTCGGCTCGTCTTGCGAGGTGCGCCCATAGTTGGAAGCCAGTATTTCGGACACGGATTATTCGATATTGGGTATGTCGGGGTATGACGATATCAGCACAAGGAGGTGAGGCCAAAGCGAAGTTGATAAGGTCCTCGTGGAGATCGAGCTCTGATGCAATCTCATCGAGAATCTCATCTGGGAGACAGAGGAGTGGGGGTCGGGCTCCGCTCTGCCTTAGAGCGAATTGTGGCATGGGGTGTAGGATAAGGACGAGGACAAGCAGTACATACGCAGACAAGGGTGGGCGTCTACCTCACAAGGATGATTGCCGAGGTACACCTTTCGGGAACTTTGTCGTAAACGGAATGTATTTCCTCATCTTTGCACTCTGGGGAAGACGATTTTTGTCCATAGTATAATATACGTTTAAATGCATGTACTCCGTTTGCCTAAATCCCCAAGTAAGCTGTATTCAAGCAGGAAAGACGTTGCAAGAAACTGCTTATCAATCATTACAAATCTATCATTTGTAATGCTAGAACGAGACTTCAAATCTACTTCAAATACTGCTTCCATCATGTCGATGCTGACGACGTTGCCCCCTGCATTACAGCCCGGTCTTCAGTCATGCCACCCAAATCGCCTCTTTTCTTTCACATCACCCTCGTCCCCGTATAAATAATCGTCGTCGTCTTCCTCAACCCCATTCCCAACCTGTCTACACTACTCAGAGTCTCTAAATCCAACATTCGTGTCCAACGTCTCCCGGGTATCTCCAAGAATCTATCTACCGTTACGGACAACATGAGTTCCTTGAAATTCACCCCCAGGAAGAGCGAAGAACGAGGCCATGCCGACCATGGCTGGCTCAAAACCTTCCACACGTTCTCGGCCGGGCCGTACATATCCTTTTCCCCCTTCTGTTATTGTCAATTCAGATTTCTAACTTATTACACCAGGTATCAAGACCATAAGCACAAACTCTTCGGACCTTTGCGCATAATTAATGAAGACCGCGTCGCACCCCGAACAGGGTTCGGATTCCACTCGCATCGCGAGTTCGAAATATTCTCATACGTCATCTCCGGTGAACTCGAACAGTACGTAGTTTCCCATGTAACCTCGTGGCCCGATTTAATCCATCCACCTCAGCAAAGACTCCATGGGCAACACCGAAATTCTCAAACGCGGCGACGTCCAACTCACCTCCGCGGGCACTGGCATTTCCCACTCAGAAAAAGCGCACGGGGGCGACGAAGTGCACTTTCTGCAGATTTGGTCTCTCCCGGCCACAGCGCGCCTTCAGCCCAAGTACTTTACGCGCCACTTCACCGACGAGGAGAAGACGGATAAGTGGGCCAAGGTCGTAGCACCCGTGTGGGCAGACGGCGTTAAGGATACGAGGGAGGGCGAGGGTCCGGCCCCGGTTCAGAGCGCGTTGACTCTTTATGCGTCGATCCTTGGGACGGGCAAAGCGCTGAGTAAGCCTTTGGAGGGGAAGAAGGCATATGTGCAGGTTATTCAGACGAGTGGATATAACGACCGGCAGGCAAGCGGTGCCAGCGTCAAGTTTAGCACCAAGGGCGGGGATGAGGTGGAATTGAGAGAGGGAGATGGGGCTTATGTGGACGTGAGGAAGGAGGGTGCCATCTTGGAGGTGGAGAATGTGGGCGACCGAGCTGCTGAGCTTTTAGTCTTCGATTTAGAGTGATTCTTTGGAAGCTCAGTCTTATTTGTTGTTGTGCGTGTTACTCATAAACGTGTTGTAGAATTTAAATAATTCACTTGCGTCGTAGTGTGGTTTGCGACTGGTTACACACCTTCCACCGTCTAATTTAAAACTGCGCCTTCTGCTCTTACTCTTAACGCTGTTCGCGAACTGGCACAACATACTCAGTAAGTAAGCATGCCATGCTCCAAATATTGGATACTCGCATAATCAGCCGTGTGCTGAGCACTCAGTCTCCAACCTTTTGTAGCGAGATATACAGTGGAACTTACTACTCATTCATTCCCAGCTTTGTCTCGAAAAAACACTCTACTACTTGCAGAAGCACTCCCGTTGTCAGAAACATCGCCTCCGTCACCATCCGTTGGTGGCACACCAGATTTCGTGTTAAAAGTTGTCGATACCTTGCGGGAACTTCGCCCCGATGTCCCTACCCGATTGTCTTGAACTTCAAGCAACGACACCAACTTTGACATGCTTTTTCAAAGTCCTGAGCACGGCACGTTCGTAAGTAGAAACCATGTCGTATCGTTTGCGACTAATTTTTTTTTTTTGAAGGTACAACGTTCCAGATTTGCGACCGAGGGAAGAACCTTCTGTTGACTTGAGATCCCCTGTTTTGAAGGACGAACATTGATGCTTGTCTCACATGTTGAGACGGGATCTCATCTGCTGCCGGAACCAAAACCGACTCTGCTGTTCCATCTCCTGAAGATCATCTAGCTACTACAGGTAAGGGCGGCGCTGCAGCGGAGCCCATGGCATATTATAAGGAATCCAGTTGTGCGCCTTCCAACCCTTCAATTCCTAGTCTCTCATCTACTGGGGATCCTATTGATACCACAGACACAGGTCCTAATCCCAATGAGTGGATCTCAGCTCGATTCCGAGGCGATGGATACGGCCGACAACCATACCACTGATTCATCACCAAGGTCCGAATTATTTGCTTTTGATTCAGCCATGCAAAAGTACGTCAACCGTCTGCCATACACAAACTATTGCATTATTCCCGAAGAACGGTCCAGCACAATCAACCGAAGGTGCCCACGTATTCGGGATGAGGATGTTGTTAAAAATAGAATGGCTATTGCACCAGCTACAAAGACGCATCCCGCTTGAAGTTTAGTTTTTTGATTGGTACATTTAATATTGAAGTAATTCAGTAGTAGCCAAGAAGCTAGAGTAAAGTAGAGATCGCCTAACTTCGACGCAGAAACTTGTGCGCTTGAAAAAATGAAGAAAACATGATCCACAGCACCTGCTATTAAGTACCATTCGAACAACAAGTATTAATGGCGATCATCCAGTAAGCACTTATCGTAAGACACAAGTTCTGAATCCTCAATGGCGAGCAGTGCGTTACTTGCAGCTAACCACCGGCGAGATTAGGATACCATCATTTGTCCATTTTCATTAAAGTGCATTTAAATGCCGTAGCTAGCCCACAAACAAGCTTAATGGCGATAGGAATCATATTTCAGGCGTACATAAAGTTCATGGCTAGCGAAGAGCAGAGCAAGACAGAAATAGAAAACATGAGTTGGGCCGTTTAAACAAGATGCTCCTTCAGGTCAATCCCGAATTCATGTTGGCTAATGTAATACGCTGTTCAGTTAAAATGTTAGCAACTGAACGCCAAGCTTATGCAGCAATAAATCCCAACGTGCCTTTTCCAGAAGTTGAGGAAGAAATAGTGGCAGTTGTACCTTTGTCGATGCGAGTAATGTCGCCAGGCTCCAAGACTGAGATGTCTCCAGGTTTGGCAGCATCTTCCACGGATATCTCACCTACGGATGAATGCAGCTATTGTCAGTCCAGCTTCTCCCGTAAATGCAGTACCACGCACCCTCCGTGACAATGACATATACGGTATGTGGTGCCTTGGCAGCCGTCCCTCCACCGTCGTGCTTGGTGATTGACAATATGCCGATAGTTATATGGGGTCCGCCATCTTCATTGCCAAATATATCGCCGTGGTGCGCGCCATTATTTAAATGTTGGAGATCAGAAACGTTCGCGGGTGCTTTCTTGTGTACCTGCCAAAGAGCGTCGGAGATGTGTTGAACATAAGAATCATTGTACCAACAGAGACAGGCATTGCAACGACAGGTCAGAGCAGGGATCTTCTGATGAACGGCTTGTCACAGAGGGTTTTATGCATTCGGATAAAAAATTGGGGTGCATTCTTTTGACAGAAATGTGGACGTCGCAACCCCAGAATCGCGGTATAGGTAGGATAATGGGATAAAAGTGGGCTAGCTTCCATATGGCGTTTATTTAATGGGGCCTTGT
>KN838704.1:62483-74614 GCA_000827195.1 Laccaria amethystina LaAM-08-1
GCACCTTTAACAAAAGTTTGAGCGCCAGGCATATACCGAAGATAGACTGAGCATGTAGGTTGGGCAAAACCCCGATCATCTCCGTTGGGGACCAAAGGAGCTTCACTGCTATGACACGAAAATGCAAGACGTCAGTGGACAGTCGCAATGGAGCCTCGCTCTCCCATGACGTGAAAATACAAAGAATTTGGGTGACCAAACCCTCGCCAGCCGGCCCTGATTTGAGAACCGGCCAGTGCAGGCCAAGCGCCAAGTAAGAGCAAGTAATGCTATTAGTAAAGGACAAAAGAAAGGAGGCACGACACCTTTATAAACCCAAGACATAGTTTGGTTGTCAGAATGACGAGCATTTTGAGCTTCGAAAGACCGGAACGAACTTGAGGGGTGGTGAGTTTTTGGCGGAATATTGAGACACACGATGTCAACCCAAAGTAGTACTGCATCTTTGTACCGAATGCGAGGCAGCTTACCAAAGACAGAACCGACTCGGAGGCGACTGGCAGGTGCCTACCTCGTTAAGAAGACCCAAGCGCTCAAAGTCATTGAGGTGCCATCAGACCAGGCGTTCTCCGATCACGTTTTGTATCAGAGGGAGAGTTGTGAAAATCCAACGATAAGAGCATTTGACCACAATCTTTGTGCACACGCACACAACTTGAAGAAGGCTTAGACCTCTACGACGACCCCATCCTTGAAGCCATCCGCTCTTCGTCCCGCTCGACGAATACCGTCGCGATCACCAACCACTCATTCTTGATTCTGTTTCGAGAAGATCCCAAGACTGAGATCACTTGCGACCTGAGTAATTTCCTTTTCGAAGTATCCTGTTTTAGTCCCCGCGATATCGACACCATCCTCCACGTTGTGCGTCATGCAAAAGCCGACGAATCACTACCGACTGCGTATTGGACCTCAAATCGACCAGCCGCAAGGTTTGCTGAACTGTTCAATGCTGACTTCAGAGGCAGAATGCGGGCGAATATTGAAGAGGGGCCATTGAATCGATCAGAATTCCTCGCCGCCTCTTTTGTCGGGTGGCTGCATGGGTCTTGATGTCCTGAGCTGCTCAAGTAGCGTCGCAGCCATCAGCGATGGCCTGAAGTTGCCGGACTACTTTGGCTGGAACGATGAAACGGCTAGTACAAGCGTAGCTGGTGCAAGCCTGCAGCTTCTGGGTGGTTACAGCGACCTGGGGACCCGTATCTGTGTGACCCGCCGGAACAGGTTCTCGAAGCCTTGAAAAGATTGAGCGTCTCTGGGGAAGACGACCCACTGCTCAAGGTACCTCCCATTCAGCTGCACTTGTTTCTTGATGTAACGGACATTTTTATAGTTCATAATAGCTACCCTCGAAAACCCGCAGTGAGGCGACTTGAGTAGTGAGGAAATCCTCGCGGAAACTAGCCTTGCAGGGTGGAAGTTCTGGCGTGGGGAACGAAATGGGGAAGTGTCAGGCGAGGAGTCTCAATAGCAGCCTCCATTAGACAGTTGCAAAGTGTTGTTAGCAGAGTGGTGCAAAACGGTTGGCATACTTACATGAATAGCTCCGCGATGAGCAAGCACGAGGAACGAGTGCATGCTCATTATCGGATAAGATAACGGTAACGCGTCAGAACGAAATCTCATGTTTGTACTCATAAGTACAAACACCTGTGCATGTCTCTGAATCCTAGACAAGGAGACTGCATTTCCTTGTCCTCAGATTATCGTTCTGACGCGGCAAAAAAGAGCCCTCAATTTCTGTAAAATTTTTCGAATTTTTCAACGCTTGTTCTTGGACTTCGCGCGATGACTGACAGCCCTCAAAACTCTCAAGTTGCCGCTAGTGCTCAAACCTCCCAGACTGCTGCTACCCCTGCCTCTGAAATGCCTGCTACACCCGTCTCTCAGACGGCTGCCACACCTGTCCCTGACGCTCGTGTTCCTCGTACCCACACCTCCCCGGCTATCATTCAAATGCTAAAAAATCTTCCCTTGGTATCTATCCTCCAAATGAACAAGGAGATTGAAGAAAAAAATGCTGCGAGGTCTCGGAAGACCTTCGATCACATTTCTGATCCTACTGTCCACACGGAGCCTGGTTCTGATGAAGCTTCTTTGGTTTCTTTGGACGACGCCGATTTGAATCGCTTCCGCATCCCTTCCTTTGTTGCTTCCTTTCCGAATCTAATCTATGCTAAACTGGCAAAATGGATCGCCGATGAAGAAATCAAGGACAAACAGAAATCGAAAAGGAAAACTGCTGACGACGTCAAACTTTCGGCCGAGGAGGCTAGAATTGCAAAGCGTCGTTGCATGAATGGCCAAAAGATGGTACCTTGGGTTGTGGGAACTCCCTGGCAGGCCACCTTTCCGCAGAGCCTCTTTGACACAGAGCTTTGTATTGCCGTTCCACTACCTTTCTTTCTTAATAAGAATTTGAACATCTTGAATGTTGAAGCGTCTACTTTGCCGACTACAAAGACCAATCCAAACCCTGGTGAGGCGAAGGGTACCGTTATCCTTGATGTCGAGAAGCTTTCTACGCGTTTTGGCAAGGAGCTCTCCTTGTCTTGTAGCCAGTGGACGGAGGCCGCTGGCAACATGTATCTATTCCAAAAGGAACGCGACGAGGAAGGCACAGCCGATGCTCACAGTAACTGGTATAATGACCATTTTTGTTTTTACACATCCCAGGACACTAAAGATGATCTTTATGATGCCTGGAAACCTGATGAGCTAAAGTTCCGACAGGAACATTGGGCTAAATATGGCGAATATGACGCTTCACGTTACTACCAGGCCTACAAACTTTCCGAGAAGCAACGCGAGATGATGTCCGACATTCGTGGGATGATGGCTCCTGAACCCACGAAAACTCCTTTCACTGGGAAACTCACACCACGACTTGCCCCTCGCCCATCTCAATCACGTCCGTCCCAGCCCTTTTCAACAGGCAGCGGCAGGTCTTCCTCCTCGACGCCCGACTGCCTCATCTGTGCTGAGCGAGGCCACGACGCGACCTACCACGCGGACACCACCATTGTCGTCAAGTTTAAAAGTGACGGGAAAATCGTATGGGCCAAATACAGTGACCACAACCTCCTCAGCCCGGACAACAAGGTCATCTGCATCAGTTGGAACCTCAGAGGCGAGCGCGGACACCCATGCTCTCACAAGGACGACCGCGCCCACCTTTGCTCCTTCTGTGGGAGTAAGCGCCACCACGCCTTCTCATGGACCTGCCGTCCTCGACCCTCAAACTGATGCGTTCCTTCACGCGTCTCTTTCTCTTCATCTTCCCTACTCCGATTTCTCTTCTTCAATCATTTCTCGCCCCCCTCTGTCCTCTACCTCTGCGGAGGATTCTGCTCTATTTCACAAAATCTTGCATCCATACAACCCTGACGCCTTCGACTTCTTGTTGCGCAAACACGGCCTCTTTGAAAGCTATTCTCTCCTTCCCTTCAATTTGCGCTTCGGCTTCCCTATTGGCCATATGCCTTCCCTTTCCCAGACCGTTGTTATGCCCAAGAATCCTTCCATCATTGCCTATCCCGACACCGTTTCTGATTATCTCACTAAAGAACTCAAGTCGGGTAGGCTCTCAGGCCCATTCTCTTCGGAAGTCACTGAGAGGATTCTGCGCGGCCCCTTTCAATCCTCCTCTCTCCTCGTCTCTGTTCAGCCGCAACAACCAGGTGTACCCGATAAGTTGAGGGTGTGTCAACACCTGTCCAAGGCCTCAAAGCTTCATGCGTCTGTCAACTCCTATATTCACAAGGACGACTTCCCTACACGTTTTGACACCGCATCGAAAGTGGCCGAGATTGTGAGTAACCCTTCCTTCTGTTCTTTTCCCCTCTTTCCGTCCTTTCCTTTTCGCGTCTCCTTTGCGTTTCGTGCGTGGAGACGCCTTCTTTCTTAGCGCTGGCCTGCATCCAGTCGCTCTTTGGGTATTCTTACCTACACTCTCCATCATCCTCCTGTTCCGTGCTATTAGCATGATGATATTATCTTCCGCGCGTCGAGTGCGATGATTATCTTCCGTGCGTCGAGCGCGATGATTATCTTCCGTGCGTCGAGTGCGATGATTATCTTCCGTGCGTCGAGCACGATGACTCCTCTTCCACGTGTTGAGCGTGATGGCTTTCCTTCCACACGTCGAGTGTGATGATCCTTCTGTGATGTTTTCGGTTCTACGCATTGAGCGTATTATGCCCATAATATGCACATCTCTCCTACATCTCATATCCATATTCTTGTCCGAACTATTATCTTCCTGCGCATTTTACTCATGTCTCTTACTCTTATGCAGATTTCTCATGCGCCTCCTGGAACGCAGGCGTGCACTCTCGACATCAAGAAATTCCATCGCACATGCCCTGTTCTCCCTCCTCACAAACCTTGGCTTGTCGTCCAAGGCACGTCTGACGACTTCTTCATCAACCACGCTCACCCCTTCGGAGCCGCGTGTGCCAGCAGTAATGCTGGCATGATCGCAAACGCCGTTGTCGATATCTGGAGGGCTGAAGGAGTCTTTCCAGTGCCGAAGTACGAAGATGATTTGAAAGCCTTCCGGTTTCCTTCACCTTCGGGCCCCTTCGTTGATGGCGAATTTCGTTATGACTATGATCGGGATGAGATGCTTTGCCGTATTTCTTCATTGGGAGTGCCTTGGCATGACGAAAAGGGGGATGAACGCTTTTCTTTTGTCACTACCTTTATCGGTTTCCTCTGGGACATCCCTCGGAAGCGTGTCAGCTTGCCGGAGGGAAAGAGGAAGAAATTTCATCAACGTGTTCTCCAGTTTCTGGTTGACTTTGACGGTCGACCTTGCCATCTGCGTGATGTTGAAAGGATCCATGGGTCTCTTTGTCACATCGCTTTCGTCCATCTCGATGGTCGCTCCCATCTGCCTTCCCTCTCTAATTTCGCCTCCACCTTCCATGGTGACGAATTCCTGACGAAATATCCTCCGCATTCCCTGATCACTGACCTGAAGTGGTGGCTGGTCAAGCTCACTTTGCCGGGGGTACACCGATCCCTTCGTCCTCTCGGTCCTTTATCAGACCTTGGCTTGTACGTTGATGCTTCGACGTCCTGGGGTATTGGCATCATCATCAGTGGTGAATGGGCTGCCTTCCAGCTATCGCCTTCTTGGAAGATTGTGGGTCGTGACATCTGCTGGCTTGAGACTGTTGCCATTGAACTTCTAGCTCTTTTCCTTGAATCAAAGGGCCTTCACGACACTCATCTTCTTGTCCATTCGGATAACCAGGGCACCATTGGTGCTCTTGATAAGGGCCGTAGTGGCAATATCTACCTTAACCTTGCAGTTCGTCGCACCCACCTTATTCTCATGGCGACGTCGCTTGCCTTCAAAACTGTTTATATTGAATCCCAAGCTAACCCAGCTGATCCTATCTCGCGCGGGGAACCAGGACCAGCTGGGAAGCAAATCTTCCCATCGTTTCAGCTCCCTGATGAGCTATCTTCCTGTTTTGTTCATGCCTAGCTTAGATTATCCTTTTAAGCCGGCGACACGTGTCGTCGAGACGACTGTGGGTGGTTCAGTCTTTGTTCCTCCGCGCCCCACACATCGTCACACTCTCTTCCCTTTCAAGTCTCGTTCTACCGCATCCCCATCCACAGTCTCATCCACGCCCGTTTCTTCCACATCATACACTGCTCCACCCTTGCTAACTGCTCCTCCTTCCCTCCCAACCACTCTCCCAACTCAATCTACTTCGCTTACTCCTCTTGACCACCTCTCGCCTCTATCATCTCGGTCTATCACACCCCGGAAACCTCACGCCGGGCGGCAGATCTCTCAGAGTGTTTTACGTCCCCATGTTGCTGCTGCCGATCGCCTTTTTACCTGGGACACGCCTCATGCTGCTCGTCACCGACATCACCTGACTACCTCCCTCCCTTCACATCTCGTTAACAGTGCTCTAATGTCAATCCGTGGTGCTTACGCACCTAACACGAAAACCACGTATGCTGCTGGCACCCTCCGCTTCACCCAATTTTGTGATAGATGGAACATAAACGAAGAAGAGCGGATGCCTGCCTCTTACCCTCTCCTTTGCGCCTTTATTGGTGAGCATAAGGGTAGGCAGGCTGGGAACACCATACGTTCTTGGCTCTCCGGCATTCGTGCATGGCATATCATCAACCATGCCCCTTGGTTTGGTGAAGATGAATGGGTTCAGCTGGCCCGGGTGTCTGCGAATAAAGAGGGTACAAAGCACAAACGCCCTCTCCGTGCACCTGTCTCCATCGAACACCTGCTGGCGCTCCACCGTGTTCTCAATCTCTCCACTCCCTTTCATGCTGCTGTTTGGGCTCTTGCTCTCTGTACATTTTTTGGCTGTCGACGACTTGGCGAGCTAGCTGTTACTACTGCTGCTGCCTTTGATGGAAAGTATCATGTTCTTCGCTCCGTCATGTACGCTACCTTCATCCTTTCCTTTCTACTCTTCTTACATTTTGCAGGATCACCTTTCGTACATTGCGGGACGGTTCGTCCTCTGCAAACTTCCACATTCCTTGGACCAAGACAACGAAAGAACTTGGTGCCTTGGTGATCCTTACTGCCCGACACGATATCCTTTGCCCAGTCACCGCTCTGAAGAACCATCTCTCTGTTAATTCATCCACAGATGAGTCAGCCCCCCTCTTCGCATATACAACTGCTTCCTCTCAATCAAAAATGCTTCTCAAACACGACTTTCTCAATTTCTGCATTGGTATCTGGTCATCTGCCATGCTTGCGCATGTTCTCGGGCATAGCTTTCGCATCGGGGGTGCTGTTGAGCTTCTCCTTGCTGGCGTACCGCCTGAAATTGTTGCCGCAACAGGTGGCTGGACCTCTCTCGCCTTTTTGCTCTATTGGCGTCGCATGGAGGAAATTCTTCCAATGAGCACATCAAAAGCATACAACAAGTCCCACATTGACTCGTTGGCTGCAATCTTCGAACAATTTCGCATTTATAACAAAATCCCTTCCGCGCTTATCGTCGCCTCTGATGGGAACCTCACCTTGTGATCCTCTTTATCTTTACCATCTACCTTGTACTTATATTCTCATCTCCACGTTTCTTATAATCTACCTTGTACTTATATTTCGATCCTCACATGCCTTCTACATCGCTACTCATTGAAACTTAAAATGTATTTGTATCTCGAACAAGAAATTCTCCCAGAGTGCCGCTTAACTGGGTAGTTCCTCTGTGCTGAACCAACCTGCTTGTTGTGAGCTTACACTCTGGTTGGTATAGCTGGTTGTCTTGCACATCGAGCTTCCCAGACGCTCAGGTCTTGCTCGTCTTTCAGATTTCACTATTATCATTATTATTTAAGATCTGATTTGAATGAGCCGGGCAAGCTCGTCTTTCAGATTTCACTATTATCATTATTATTTAAGATCTGATTATAGCCCTGCAGCTTGATCATGCTTTTTGTTTGCTCCACCATCTTGACCCTTTTCCTCCGCCTCCCACATGCGCTTTGCATGCGCTCAGCACTGCGGACGACGGACCCACTCAATTCTCGATGAGAAGGCAACAAAACCCAAGGACCTCATCAGCAAGGTTTGGCTTACTCGTCGTTCAGGCAAAGCAGGAGGCCGACCTTTCCTGGGAAAAAATAGTCTCGGAAGGAAATGCCATTACAGTGATTTGCATATTGTTTTGCACGACCAATTTTCGTGAAAACTATTTGGTTGTGTTGCGACGTGACATTTTTGGTCCCCAAAAGGTCCGAGGGCATTCGTACATTGGAAATTCCGGCGCCGTATTACTATTACGGCGATCGTGTACGGCGGCAGTTTCCGCCGTCATCACGTGTACTTACTTCAATTAAAGTACGCGTCAGTTCACTATTCGTCTTCACTCCTCTATTTCCTCGCGCTACGTGCAATAGGCTACATTTTACTACATAATAAAACTGATTCCATTTATAAATGAATGTATCTACTCAAATCAATCCGCACGGCCATCCAAATTGTTTGAATAACTGAAAGTCCATTGATGTAAGCGGCAATATAGGTATCTCCCACACGTAATCTTGCAATATGTCCCAAAAATCATCAATAACATCGGTAGACATCTCCAACGAAGCTCCAAGAAAACTCATAATAGGCGGGGGCAGGACGGCGGGCGGAATTGATGGGTTACTTTGAGGGATCGGTTGTGGTTGGAGGATGTCGCGTGTAAGGTGGCTCGCAAGGCGTGTGAATGTCACAACGCCATCTAAAGTGAGGTGTCGAAGTACCAGATCCGCCTGGAGCTTGTCGAAGGGGTTGGTTGCTGGTAACATTGGCGGTAATGTGATGTGGATGCAGCGCGCACGATACAGGGGTTTCCACGCGTTGGGCGGCGGGTCACGTTTTTTTGTCACGGAAAGTGCCGCCGTAAACGATCGCCGTTATGCACGCCGTAACTTCCAATTCCCAAACTTACTGAAAGGTCCAGTGCCTGGAATCTGGCTTGCCTCGAAGAATCTGAACCTACGTCGCAACACAACCAAATAGCGCTCACGGAAATTGGTAATATGCAAATCACTGTAGTGTGCTATTATGTGGCTATTATACGTCTTCGAGTAGGAGGGCACGTGCGTAGGTGGGTTGTCGCAACACAAAGGAGGAAATCTGACTTCAAATCTTGCTTCTATCATGTCGAGGATGCTGACGATGCTGCCCTATTTATTACAGCCTGGTCTTGGGGCTCTGTCATGCAACCCAAATCCCATCTTTTCTTTCACATCGCTCCCATCCACGTCTATATAACCGTCGTCGTCTACCTCAACCTCATTCCCAACCTGACAGCACTACTCAGACTTTCTAAAGCCAACCTTCGTGCCCAACACCCCGCAGTCATCTCCAAGAATCTATCTACTGTCACGGACAGCATGAGTTCCTTGAAATTTACCCCCCAGGAAGAGCGAAGAACGAGGCAACGCCGATCACGACTGGCTCGAATCGTTCCACACTTTCTCATTTGCTATGTGCGCATTTTTTCCCCCTTCCATCACGTCAAAATTCTAATTCGTTACCTCAGGTATCAAGATCATAAGCACGAGCTCTTCGGACCTCTGCGCGTAATCAACGAAGACCGAGTTGCGCCCCGCAGAGGGTTCGGAACCACTCGCACCGCGAATTTGCAAATTTATCATACGCCGCCTCCGCCGAACTTGAGCAGTACGTCTTTTGGTCCATTTATTCGGTCCATCTATCTTACGCACGCACCAACCTCAGCAAAGACTCCATGGGCAATACCGAGATCCTCAAACGCGGTGACCTCCAACTCACCTCCACCGGCACTGGGATATCCCATTCCGAAAAAGCACATGGAAGCAACCAAGTCCACTGTTTGCAGATTTGGTCCCTTCCTGCCACAGCCCGTCTGCAGCCGAAGTACTTCACTCGGCACTTCACCGACGAGGAGAAGACGGATAAGTGGGCCAAGGTCGTAGCGCCCGTGTGAGCAGACGGCGTTAAGGATACCAGGGTCCGGCCCTGGTACAGACCGCGTTGACCCTTTATGCGTCGATCCTGGGGACGGGCAAGGCGCTGAGCAAGCCTTTGGAGGGGAAGAAGGCATATGTGCAGGTTATTCAGACGAGTGGGTATAACGAGCGACAGGCGACCGGCGCCAGCGTGAAGTTTAGCACTAAGGGCGGGGATGAGGTGGAGCTGAGAGAGGGGGATGGTGCTTATGTGGATGTGAAGAAGGAGGGTGCCATCTTGGAGGTGGAGAATGTGGGCGACCGAGCTGCTGAGCTTTTAGTTTTTGATCTAGAGTTATTCTTTTGGAAGCTCAGTCTTTTGTTGTTGTGCGTGTTACTCATAAACGTTGGAAAATCGCAATAATTTACTTGCCAGGTTTGATGACCCCTGCACCGTAGTGTGGTTTACGCCTGGTTACCCTCCACCATCTGATATAAAACTGCGCCTTCGGCTCTTACTCTTGACGTTCGCGAACACTCAACCCGAGTAAGTCAGCATGGTATGCCCCTGTATTCCTGGATCAATTTTCACAAGATTGAACAGTACATCTCACGACAAAAGATTAACTAGTGCTCAGCACGTGGCTAATTATGCGAGTGTGTGGAACTTACTACTTATTCATTCCCAGCTTTGTCTCAAAAAAAAAACACTCTGCTACCAGCTTGCAGAAGCACATAACGACGCATCATCTTCGGAAATATAACCTCGGTGGCATACTGGATTTCGTTTTAACTAATTGTCGACACCTTCTGGGAACTTCGCCCCGATGTCCTAACAGATTATCTTGGACTTCAAACCATGACACTAACTTTAACATGCTTTTTCAAAGTTCTGAGCACGGCACTTTCGGACCATACCACTCAGTTTCTGTAAGTAGAAACAGCATGTCGTATCGCTTGTGACTGATGGTTATTTTTTTGAAGATGCAACGTTGCCAATTTTGAGACCGAGGGAAGAACCTTCTATCACTGAAGAGATCCCCCGTTGTTGGGGACGAGCATTGATGCCTGTCTCACATGTCGAGAGGGCCAACGGGTTCTCATCTGTTGCCCAAAATCGAAACAGATCTGCTGTTCTATCTCCTGATTCCTGAAGATCATCTGGCTACCGCAGATAATGGCGACGCTGCAGTGGAACCCATTGCTGATTTGTTGCCAAAAACCGAGACATCATATTATGAAGAATCAAGTTATGCGGCTTCCAACCTATCAAGTTCTAGTCTCTCATCTATTGGAGATCCTGTAGATACCACAGACAATGGTGCTGATCCCGATGAGTGGATCTCAGCTCGATTCCGAGGCGATGCGTACTTGATTTTGATTCAGCCCTGCAAAAGTACGTCAACCATCTGCCATACACAAAGTGTTGTATTATTCCCGAAGAACTGGACAGCCGAAGGTGCCCACGTATTGGGGATGAGGGAGTCCCATTAGATGTTGTTAAAAATAGAATGGCTATTGCACCAGCTGCAAAGACGCATCCCGCTTGAAGTTTCGTTTTTTGATTAGTACATTTAATATTGAAGTAATTCAGTAGCCAAGAAGCTACTAATTTCGACGCAGAAACTTGCGCGCTTGAAAGAATCAAGGAAACATGATCCACAGCACCTGCTATTACCATTCGAACAACAAGTATTAATGGCGATCATCCAGTAAGCACTTATCGTGAGACACAAGTTCTGAATCCTCAATGGCGAGCAGTGCGTTACTTGAAGCTGACCACCAGCGAGATTGGGATACCGTCATTTGTCCATTTTCATTAAAGTGCATTTAAATGCTGTAGCTAGCTCACAACCAAGCTTCATGGTGATAGGAATCATATTTCAGGCGTACATCAAGTTCATGGCTAGCAAATAGCACAGAAAGACAGAAATAGAAAACATGAGCTGGGAGGTTTAAAGAAGATTCTTCTGCTGGTCACTCCCGAATTCATGTGGGCTAATGTAAAACGCTGTCCAGTTAAAATATTAGCAACCTAAACACCAAGCTTATGCAGCAATAAATCCCAACGTGCCTTTTCCCGAAGTTGGGGAAGAAATAGTAAAAGTTGTATCTTTGTCGATGCGGATAACGTCGCCAGGCTCCAAGACTGAGATGTCTCCAGGTTTGGCACCATCTTCCACAGATACCTCACCTACGGATGAATGCGGCTATTGTCAGTCCAACTTCTCCCTTAAATGCAGTACCACGCACCCTCCGTGACAATGACATATACGGTATGTGGTGTCTTGGCAGTCGTCCCTCCACTATCGTGCTTGCTGATTGTCACTATGCCAATAGTTAAATGGGATCCGCCATCTTCATTGCCAAATATATCGCGATGGTGCGCGCCATTATTTAAATGTTGGAGATCAGAAACGTTCGCGGATGCTTTCTTGGACACCTGCCAAAGAGCGTCAGAGATGTGTTGAACATAAGAATCATTGTACCAACAGAGACAGGCATTGCAACAACAGGTCAGAGCAGGGATCTTCTGATGAACGGCTTGTCACAGAGGGTTTTATGCATTCGGATAAAAAATTGGGGTGCGTTCTTTTGGCAGACATGTGGACGTCGCAACCCCAGAATCGCGGTATAGGTAGGATAATGGGATAAAAGTGGGCTAGCTTCCATATGGCGTTTATTTAATGGGGCCTTGT
>KN838704.1:75319-86592 GCA_000827195.1 Laccaria amethystina LaAM-08-1
GCACCTTTAACAAAAGTTTGAGCGCCAGGCATATACCGAAGATAGACTGAGCATGTAGGTTGGGCAAAACCCCGATCATCTCCGTTGGGGACCAACAGAGCTTCGCTGCTACTGTATGGCACGAAAATACAAGACGTCAGTGGACAGTCCCAATGGAGCCCCGCTCTCCCATGACGTGAAAATACAAAGAATTTGGGTAACCAAACCCTCGCCGGCCGGCCCTGATTTGAGAACCGGCCAGTGCAGGTCAAGCTCCAAGTAATAGCAAGTAATGCTATTAGTAGAGGACAAATGAAAGGAGGCACGACACCTTTATAACCCCAGGACATAGTTTGGTTGTCAGAATGACGAGCATTTTGAGCTTCGAAAGACTCGAACGAACTTGAGGGATGGTGAGTTTTTGGCGGAATATTGAGACACACGATGTCAACCCAAAGTAGTACTGCATCATTGTACCGAATGCGAGGCAGCTTACCAAAGATAGAACCGACTCGGAGGTGACTGGCAGGTGCCTACTAATCGTTAAGAAGACCCAAGCGCTCAAAGTCATTGAGGTGCCATCAGACCATGCGTTCTCTGATCACGTTTTGTATCAAGGGAGAGTGGCAACTTTGCCGCCTTTGTGAAAATCCAACAATACTTAAGTGCATTTGACCACAATCTTTGTGCACACGCACACAACTTGAAGAAGGCTTAGACCTCTACGGCGACGACCCCATCCTTGAAGTCATCCCAAAGTCATCCGCTCTTCGTCCCGCTCGACGAATACCGTCGCGATCACCAACCACCCATGCTTAATTCTCTTTCGAGAAGATCCGAAGACTGAGATCTTTTGCGGCCTGAGTAATTTCCTTTTCGAATTAGCCCGCTTTAGTCCCCGCGATATCGACACCATCCTCCACGTTGTGCGCCATGCAAAAGCCGACGAATCACTACCTACTGCGTATTGGACCTCAGATCGACCAGCCGCAACATTTGCTGAACTGTTCAATGCTGACTTCAGAGGCAGAATGCGGGCGAATATTGAAGAGGGGCCATCGAATCGACCAGAATTCCTCGCAGCCTCTCTTTTGTCCAGTCGCTGCATGGCTCTTGATGTCCTGAGCTGCTCAAGTAGCGTCGCAGCCATCAGCGATGGCCTGAAGTTGTCGGACTACCCTGGCTGGAACAATGAGATGGCTAGCACAAGCGTGGCTGGTGCATGTCTGCAGCTTTTGGGCGGTGACAGCGACCTGGGGACCTCGTACGTGTGTGACCCGCCGGAACAGGTTCTCGAAGCCTTGAAAAGATTGAGCGTCTCTGGGGAAGACGAGCCACTGCTCAAGGTACCTCCCATTCAGCTGCACTTGTTTCTCGATGTAACGGACATTTTTATAGTTCACCATAGCTACGCTCGAAAACCCGCAGCGACGCGACTTGAGTGGTGAGGAAATCCTCGCGGAAACCAGCCTTGCAGGGTGGAAGTTCTGGAATGGGGAAGCGTCAGGCGGGGAGGAGTCTCAATAGCAGCCTCCATAAGACAGTTGTAATTCGTATAAAATGTTGTTTCGAGAAGAGTGACGTGCAAAACGGTTGGCATACATATATAGCCCTGCAGCTTGATTATGCCTTTTGTTTGCTCCACCTGGCACCATCTTGACCCTTTTCCTCCACCTCCCACATGCGCTCAGCCACTGCGGACGACGGACCCACTAAATTCTCGATGAGACGGCAACAAAACCCAAGGATCTCATCAGCGAGGTTTGGCTTACTCGTCGTTCAGGCAAAGCAGACTGACCGGAGGCCGACCTTTCCTGGGGAAAAATCGTCTCGGAAGGAAATGCCATTAGTGTGCTATTTGGCAGATTATACGTCTTTGAGCGATCTTTGGGAGTAAGCAGAATTTTCGGAGCGTGTCTATGTGGTACAAAAGAGGAAATTTGAGATAATTCTGACTTCAAATCTTGCTTCTATCATGTCGAGGATGCTAACGATGCCACCCTATTTGTTACAGCCCGGTCTTGGGGCTCTGTCATGCAACCCAAATCCCGTCTATTCTTTCACATCGCCCTCATCCCCGTCTATATAACCGTCATTGTCTCAACCTCATTCCCAACCTGTCCGCACTACCCAGACTTTCTAAAGCCAACCTTCCTGCCCACCTCGCAGCTACCCAAGAATCTATCTACTGCCACGGACAGCATGAGTTCCTTGAAATTTACCCCAAGGAAGAGTGAAGAACGAGGCAATGCCGATCATGGCTGGCTCAAATCTTTCCACACCTTCATATTTGACATGTACGCATCTTTTTTTCTCCTTTTATGAATTCTCATTTGTTACTTCAGGTATCAAGATCTTAAGCGCGAGCTCTTCGGACCTCTGCGCGTAATCAACGAAGACTGAGTTGCGCCCCGCAGAGGGTTCGGAACCCACTCGCACCGCAAATTTGAAAATTTCTCATATGTCGTCTCCGGCGAACTTGAGCAGTACGTCTTTCGATCCATTTATTCGGTCCATCTATCTTACGCACGCACCAACCTCAGCAAAGACTCCATGGGCAATACCGAGATCCTCAAACGCGGTGACCTCCAACTCCTAACTTCGACGCAGAAACTTGTGCGGCGCTTGAAAGTATGAAACATGATCCACAGCACCTGCTACCACCATTCGAACAACGAGTATTAATGGTGATCATCCAGTAAGCACTTACCGTAAGACAACTTGTTCTGAATCCTCAATGGCGAGCAGTGCGTTGCGAGATTGAGATACCATGATTTGTCTATTTTCATTAAAGTGCATTTAAATGCTGTAGCTAGCTCACAACTAAGCTTCATGGCGATAGGAATCATATTTCAGGCGTACATCAAGTTCATAGCTAGCGAATAACACAGTAAGACAGAAATAGAAAACATGAGCTGGGCCGTTTAAACAAGATTATTTTTCTGGTCAGTCCCGAATTCATGTTGGCTAACGTAAAAAGCTGTTCATTTAAAATGTTAGTAACCTAAACACCAAGCTTATGCAGTAATAAATCCCAACGTGCCTTTTCCCGAAGTTGGGGAAGAAAAAGTGATAGTTGTACCTTTGTCGATGCGGATAACGTCGCCAGGCTCCAAGACTAAGATGTCTCCAGGTTTGGCACCATCTTCCAAGGATAACTCACCTACGGATGAATGCGGCTATCGTCAATCCAACTTCTCCCTTAAATGCAATACCACGCACCCTCCGTGACAATGACATATCCGATATGTGGTGCCTTGCCAGTCGTTCCTCCACTGTCGTGCTTGGTGACAGTCAGTATGCCGATAGTTAAAGGGGATCCGCCATCTTCATTGCCAAATATATCGCGGTGGTGCGTGCCATTTTTTACATGCTGGAGAGCAGAAAGGTTCGCAGATGCTTTCTTGCACACCTGACAAAGAGCGTCAGAGATGTGTTGAACATAAGAATCGTTGTACCAACGGAGACAGGCATTGCAACGACAGGTCAGAGCGGGGATCTTCTGATGAATGGCTTGTCACAGAGGATTTTATGCATTCGGATAAAACATTGGGGTGCGTTCTTTTGGCAGACATCCCCAGAATCGGTATAGGTAGGATAATGGGATAAACGTGGGCTGGCTTCTACGTGGCGTTAGCCTTTATCGAATGGGTCCTTGTGATGCCAAAGTGTTACGAGAGGATTGTCTGGTGACTGGTATAGATTGAAATTGATAGGGTCAGCTGGTGACTGAAAATTCAAGAGTAGAAACGTTCGCGTTTGCTTTCTTGCACACCTGCCAAAGAGCGTCAACGGTCAGAGATATGTTGAACATAAGAATTGTTGTACCGACGGAGACAGGCATTGCAACGACAGCTCAGAGCAAGGGTTTTCTGATGAACGGCTTATCACAGAGGGTTTTATGCATCCGGATACAAAATTGGGTGCGTTCTTTTAGCAGATATGTGGACGTCGCGACCCCAGAATCTGGGTATAGGTAACTTGGACTGACCTTATCAAGATTGTAGATTAACTTCCGACCTTGACGGGAAAACCATCATGCCAAGGTAGATGGTACGTGTGATAGTTACATTCCTGGATTATGAGATTGTATTTTTGGGGAGTAAATGGGCCACTGAGTCCTTCTGCCTGAGGACGAGATCATAGCTTGCACAGGTATTTAAACATAAGGTAATATTGAACGTTCATACCATGACCAACTTCTGCCCGAGATTGACGTAACCGATAAGGCGTTGGAATTCTTTTGAACATATGTATGTCTGCAGGAAAATAATTTGTTATTGCCTGTAAGCCGGATTTCAAATTGATGTCAAACCTCAAGCGAATGGTGTACTGGGAATGGGAAGTTGGCGAAGAGAACTCATCAGGTTGACGAACAAACAAATGACCATATGTATAGTGTTGTTGTTGATGTGGCATTGTCTTCTCTGTCGATAACTGACGCCATCTGTTTTCTCTTTCACGTGCTGTCAGTGATTCTGTCCTTTTTATTATTTTTACTCATCTCCATTGGCGAAGCCTGCAGAGAACGCTCAATCTTACTCCGAAACACTTTGGAAAAATAACTGTTCCGCTAAACGAGGAAACTATTCGCGTCGAACTTGGATTGCAGCCCACGGAATCCGCCACTATCAGAGGGACTTGCCCTCCGAGGGAATTTCTGATGAACTGTAACTTCCACTGGACGCCGCTAAAGACGAAGCAATGGTTCGGGTAGAACTTTGCAAAATATAAAATTCAAAATTGACGCGACTTACCATCTTTTAGAACCTTCGGAGGGCAGATGCGATATTGTTGCGTTCGCGACTATTCCACTTGGCCTACTCCCCAGTAAGAGAGCGGCAAAGATGAGCGCAAACTACAGAGGGGGGGCTTTGAATTCACGTACGTATTCTGATCGACTCGTTTGGCAATTTCTTATACAATAATTAAAAGGGAGTGCACCGTTTTACCCAGACAGACGTTGTTACTGGCGATTCGGGAAAAGTCCACCAGGCTGGTCCTACATCGGGACGACCTCGAGCGCAGATCGACAAAACACAATGCCTCATTTTAGGAGAATCTTCTCGTCGCGACGACATACCTGGGAACTTTTCTTTGGTAACATAGGAAATCAAATGAGCCGGAGCAAAAGGCATATGATGGAGCACAATTAAACCTCGTTTCCGGAAATTGTTTCTTGAGCATCTTGGAATTGTCGACTACCCTACATTCGCCTTGGTGACCGATGGAAGTAAAAGGGCTGTTATAATAGGGTACGTACTGTTCAAAAAGCAATGTCAGACATATTCCAGTTCATCGCGTCCATTCCGTTTTGACGCTGTATTAAAGCCGCCAAGAGCTGTCATCATTGAAAAAAAACTTCATTCCTTCGATATTACGGAACCCCTGGAGACTTTGCAAGTTGCGACATTCTTTATCTGACCTAGCGAAAGAGCGTACGCGCTGGACTAGCGGTTCACAAGTGACCCAGAGCTCCGTGGTCGTTTCGAGGAAGCTGTCAAAAATGATACTTACGCTGGGAACTTGGAGTATGGAGGTGCAGACTGCACTTTCGATTCAACATTCGATTGGGGAAATTGACCTACATATGAAAATGAAGATGAAAGGTGCGCTATCAAGTCGGAATCGTTATCGAATCCTCCAACGGGAGGTTGAACGTTGAAGCACCGTTGCTACCCTATGAATCCGGCCACTGTGTTTGCGGAGGCCAGTGGATGGATGGATGAAGGCGCCTCGTCATGTTGGTGTATGTGATGTTTACATTCCTGGTTTCTGAAATTGTATTTTTGGGGAGTCAATGGGACGTGAGTACTTGAGTCCTTGGGCCTGAGGCCGAGATCATAGCCTGCACAGGTAATTAAACATAAAGTAATGTTCATACATGACCCTAGTAGTGGCAGACAGATTGACGTAACCGAAAAGGCTTTGGAATGCTTTTGAACATATGTATGTCTGCGGGAAAATGATTCGTCATGGTTGTAAGCCGGGTTTCAGCTTGACCTCAAACCTCAAGGCCTCCGAATGGTGAAATTGGCAAGGAGCAACTCACCCTGAGCGCGCTGACAAACAAATGTTCAAGCAACAAGGGAGGGACCCTGGGCACGTGTCTATGTGGGCTGTCGCAATACAAAAGAGGAAATCTGACTTCAAATCTTGCTTCCATCATGTCGAGGATGCTGACGATGCCGCCCTATTCGTTACAACCTGGCGTTGGGGCTCTGTCATGCAACCCAAATCCCGTATTTTCTTTCACATCGCCCTCATCCCCGTCTATATAACCGTCCTCGTCTACCTCAACCCCATTCCCAACCTGACAGCACTACTCAGACTTTCCAAAGCCAACCTTCGTGCCCACCTCGCAGCTATACCCCAGAATCTATCTACTGTCACGGACAGCATGAGTTCCTTGAAATTTACCCCCAGGAAGAGCGAAGAACGAGGCAACGCCGATCACGGCTGGCTCAAAGCTTTCCACACTTTCTCATTTGCTATGTATGCATCTTTTTTTCCCCTTTTATGAAGTATGAATTCTAATTCGTTACTTCAGGTATCAAGATCATAAGCACGAGCTCTTTGGACCTCTGCGCGTAATCAACGAAGATCGAATTGCGCCCCGCAGAGGGTTCGGAACCCACTCCCACCGCGAGTTTGAAATTTTCACATACGTCGTCGCCGGCGAACTTGAGCAGTACGTCTTTTCGTCCATTTATTCCGTCCATCTATCTTACGCACCCACCAACCTCAGCAAAGACTCCATGGGCAATACCGAGATCATCAAACGCGGTGACATCCAACTCACCTCCGCCGGCACTGGCATATCCCACTCCGAAAAAGCGCATGGAAGCAACCAAGTCCACGGTTTGCAGATTTGGTCCCTTCCTGCCACAGCCCGTCTGCAGCCCAAGTACTTCACTCGGCACTTTACCGACGAGGAGAAGACGGACAAGTGGGCCAAGGTCGTAGCGCCCATATGGGCGGATGGCGTTAAGGATACCAGGGAGGGCGAGGGCCCGGCCCCGGTACAGAGCGCGTTGACTCTTTACGCATCGATCCTTGGGACGGGCAAGGTGCTCAGCCGGCCTTTGGAGGGGAAGAAGGCCTATGTGCATGTCATCCAGACGAGTGGTTACAACGAGGGGCAGGCGACCGGCGCCAGCATCAAGTTTAGCACCAAGGGCGGGGATGAGGTGGAATTGAGAGAGGGGGACGGGGCTTATGTGGACGTTAAGAAGGAGGGTGCCATCTTGGAGGTGGACAATGTGGGCGACCGGGTTGCTGAACTTTTGGTCTTTGATTTGGAGTGATTTGGGAATATTTTTGTTGTACTCCCTACGTACCTATATTGTATCCATAGCCCGGTAACGACTCCTCTTTAACACTGCGAGTAACAGTACATATTCTTAATAAGTTTGGTTTTTGGTGTTTAATTCAGAATCTAGAGTGAGCTCAGTCGTTTCTCAAATTGCTCTATCCGCCGCTTCTATCCTATCCACCGTTTACGATGCGTCCACCATGATCCATAGTTTTGAATGATCTTTGCATCTGTTGGGACTTACACCATCGCGGGCTCCAACCAAATGAAGTTGAAAGACAGAAAACTTGGTGCTCAAGTATAAAAAGGATTCCTAAACAGAAACTCCATACATCGCACGAGCACCACGACGCTTTCTAAAACACCAAAAGAAGACAAAACTAATTAGTGTCGACATCAGCCCCACCATGCCGAAGATAAAGACTAAAATCAACGCTAATCCACGGACTGGAACGTTAATCCCTTGGATGGTGGATTGAAATCCAAAGAAGGCATATAGTATGACGGCCCCTAGAAATGTCAGTACGCCCCAAACCAGGAAGGCAAACGGGGCACTAAGAATGATTGCCAACATGTCCACGTTGAGTCCTGAATGTAAGAGTGAAAGCTGTAATCATAAAAGTAAATGGACAGAAGCTAATCTCAAGAGGGAGGGCTTACAGAATATTCTAATCTTCTTCCCCCACCCTGGTGACGCCAAAGGAGGTAGACGCCGGTTATAATACTACCGAGAGTGAGAACCACAGACAGCAACACGATGATACGTGTCACAGAGTCGACACCAGGTACCGCTAGAAACCCCATTGAAGCCCTAAAAGCAGACATTCAGATGACGCGATGTTATCTAAGCAAGCAATCACGAACGATAGCAGGACAGTAGCCTTCAAAAGAAATCAGGCAAGTGCGTTATATTTAAGAAAGGGTGCCCACCGCCAAATTGAATGCAGACCACTCCCTTACAAGATAGTCGATATACGCTGGCCATGTTTCAATATCTCCACGAAGGTCCGATGTCCTTTTGGCAGCGTAGATGTGCGAGCGGTGACCCAGTGGTGCAAACAGGCAAATGGATGATACAAGCAAGAACATGAAACTGGGTTCCCCAAACTGTTCCGCCTTGCGTGCCTCTTCGAATGTGCTACGCCCATACTTGCTGGTCTGGCGGTGTTTGGCTAGCAAAACAAGTCAGGAGAAATGCGATATCATGGAAAAGGGAGCTCACCGACGTTGCGCAACACCCAAGCCACGAGCATCGTTTTCGTGGGGGACCGTGAGGGTAGTCTGGCCGTGGATGGCAGCTCCTTCACAGCTTTCGCGTCATAGTTCTTTTCGATTAAGTCGAGAGATTCAAGTAGCGTCTTGCTTTCCTCTAAGGTGAATGGCGCCCGGGTGCCCGACTTTCGAACAAGGCCCTCTACGTCAAAGTGGAAACTCTTGGTCATTCAATGATCTCGCGTGGGAGCTGGGAGAACATACCCATAACATGACAAGTTAAGGCTTCCTGCGCAGCAATCACGGCACCAGGCGGAAGGGGGTGATGTGCGGGGTAATCATGCATAAACGTCCAGTAGTTCAGCTGGAGTTGATTACCTTAATAATTTATCATCAGGAAATGGTCGAGGGCCATCTACACAAGGTAATCCTGACCTTGTTCATCGGTAAGCTGCTGGGGGTACAGCAGCGCCTTGTCTTTGGAAGCGTACCACCGCTGATCGTCGACATAGGACTGAACGTACAGTCCTCCATACCCGAGTGCTACTGGGGGCCCTGCTCCTTTCAAGTCGGAGAGTCGTTCAGGTTTATGACTGGTTACATTGGTGACCTTGGAGTTCAGTGTAGGGTTGGTCACGATTTCACCCTTCAAATCGCCGCAGATTTCATGACGCTGTACACCCTGTAGTTCATCGTCATGCCCTTTGAAGAAGTAGATCCAACCCTCTGGATGAACATTGCGGACCCATCCCTTTTCCTCATTAACCAGGGGCGACGCAGCTTCGGTCGGCAGACGGTCATCCATCTTCGGGGGTTGGTGAGCTCGATGGTCGTCCGTCTTTGGAAGCTGGTCAATGTCGTCCGTTTTTGGTGGTTGGGCAATCTCGTCAACAGTACGGCCGATTAGAGGGCCTACTTTGCCGATGATTCTTGAGAAAATTGGTGCATCAGCATTAGATTGATTCCCGTCAATGGGAATTTGAGAATTAGAGGGGGCTTGGTAGGCATTATTGAAGACGTTAACCTTGTTGAAGTTGCCACCAGAAACGATGAAGGGGGAATCGCTTTGAAAGAAAGGCATTGGGAAGGCGCTGTAGATCGAGATAGTATCGTTCGCATTCCATTATGTAGTGTCTGAGCTTGTGTGACATGATACCAGAGGGACCCTACTATAGGTGAGCGCTGAGCGCTGAGCCTGGATCAAGTCTTTTGCGGTTGCCTGAAAGCCACGATGTCACGCAACACTGGGGCGAGCGTCGAGCAGTAATAAAGTGCTCATAGTATGGGCAAGGGGTGCATTGGAGAAACTTGAAATGTCGACGAGGAGTAAAGCAGCGAAAGAATTCGGCAACTTCCGTTCAACCATTCGCATACTTAGGCGCCAAAGCTCTGCTCTCTCAATTTGGCGCTCATACTAACAATACATATCGCAAGTAAGTAATCTCTCTCTGGCTTGAAATTCGCGGTACGAAGGCGACTAGAAACTTAAAGCTTATCACTCGGCGCTTGACCGACGAGGAGAAGACGGACAAATGGGCCAAGGTCGTAGCGCCCGTATGGGCGGATGGCGTTAAGGATACCAGGGAGGGCGAGAGTCCGGCCCCGGTACAGAGCGCGTTGACTCTTTACGCGTCGATCCTTGGGACAGGCAAGGCGCTTACCCGGCCTTTGGAGGGGAAGAAGGTCTGTGTGCATGTTATCCAGACGAGTGGTTATAACAAGCGCCAGGCGACCAGCGCCAGCGTCAAGTTTAGCACCAAGGGCGGGGATGAGGTGGAATTGAGAGAGGGGGATGGGGCTTATGTAGGCGTCAGGAAGAAGGGTGCCATCTTGGAGGTGGAGAACGTGGGCGATCCACTGTTTGCGTGATCTTCGTATCTGTTGCGACTTACACCATTCCGGGCTCCAACCAAATAACATTTCCAGCCAAATGAATTTGGAAGACAGAAAATTTGGTACTCAAGTGCAACAAGGATTCCCAAGCAGAAACTTTATACATTGCGCGAGCGCTTTCTCAAAGACCGAAAGAAGACAAAACTGACTAGTGTCGACACCAGCACCACAATGCCGAAGACAAAGACTGAAATCAACGCCCTTCCACGGAATGGAACGTTAGTCCCTTGGAATCTGACCTACAGTTGCGGACAAACAAAGTCATCAAATTTACTGACCGAATTTTTGAGACTCCGAAAAGTGTCGGAATTGGTAGACAACAGCATAAATGGGTTGCTGTTGATCTCCTTTATCAATTCTAACAGGCAGAATTCTCAGAAATGATGATTTAAGGGTTTTATACCCCAAAAATTTGGCGCGTGCCTAAAAAAATAGCTAAAAATACGAAAAATATACCAATCGACTCCTTTTTGTTTCTTCTATCTGATCCCATCAAAATCATTGCCAAAAAACCTCCCACCAAGGGTGGGAATTTTGCTGAAATTGTCACGTGGACAAACCCTTTCTAGGTCAAATCTCCTATAAAAGGACACAGTTGGGCCCTGGTTCTTTTTTTTACACATCCATCTACTACATGTAACATGAGTGTCACAGATGGCACAGAATTGATCCAAAGATGGCCAATTCCGGAGACTTTTGGGTGCGTTGAAGAGGCCCAAAATTTTGGCGCAACCAAAAAGGCATGGGAAAAACAAAGCGACCCCTTTTCTGAACGTTTTCGAGGCCCCTGATTCTGAATCTGAAGTCAGAATTTTGATTAAAATTTTCGTTCTCCAGTTATAAAATTTGATGACTTTGTTTGTCCTCAACTGTA
>KN838705.1:22162-47687 GCA_000827195.1 Laccaria amethystina LaAM-08-1
TTCCTGGAAAACTTTCACTGTGTATTGGAATGCCAGTCATTATATGAAAAAATGATGCAACAGAATTATGTATAACAAAAGGTCAAGAAGGTCATGTTGTTGGATGGGATGCAAAGTTGGGCCCAAGTGGACAATGAATCCTTGAAACTTTGTTTGTAATGCTTGATCATCCTGCCAAAACAATACAAATTGAGGGATTGCCTGAAAATGTAGTTCCACTAGTAAAAAACAGCAGGTCTATTCAATGTCTCTGTCCAAGTTATGTTACTCTAACTATATCTCATTCTCAAGTGTCTGTGCTCCCTAACTTTTCAATGACAGGCTATGCATCACAAGGAAAGACTCGTCCATTTAATGTTGTGGATTTGAATAGCTGTCGTAACCACTTATCTTACTATACTACTCTTTCTAGAAGTGCAACATGTGAAGGAACTGTGATTGTGCAAGGATTTGATCCATCAAAAATCACCTGTGGTGCATCTGGTTATCTTCGACAAGATTTTAGAGAGCTTGAACTTCTTGATGACATTACCAAGCTTAGATACAATGGCCAATTACCTGAATCAATCAATGGGCAGCTTCGCAATTCTGTTTTACGTCAGTATCAACAGCTCAAAGGGAAGGGGTATTGTCCACAAAATGTGATGGGCCCAATCAGATGGAGTGAAATGTATCCAATGCAAACTTTCCAAGTGATCACTGACAGTTCATGGCAGCTTATCACAAAATCAACCACTCATAATGCAGCTCAAGAGGTTGAGATTCAATCACAAAAGCAAAGTAAGAAATGTACTGGATCTTTTGTTACAATTGTTACAATTGCCCACCTATCTACGACACAAGAACTAAGCAATACCTGTTAAAGTACTACTCGACAGGCTACGTACGGGATTTCCAAGGGTACATTATGAAAAGACTAGAGCTACCAGGGGGTTAATCGAATCTACGACGATACTTCGGTCTAGTTTCTAGAGCATGGGCAATGAAATGTTGATCGTGTGTGCTATATCGACTGAGACGAGCAACGTGGAGGGTGGCGTTGGGAGGAGGAGGAGGGGATGGGGAGCGTGGGCGTTTGAGCGGGCGGCAAAGTGTTTCTCCATCTGCAGCAACCACAGAGAGACCGTGGTGCAGAGCTGTCTGAGAGAATAGAGCGAGTGAATGCTCTGATTCTCTAGCGGCATGCATGACATGCTGTGTCATGTAGTGAATGTATTTGAGTTGTCTCCTTCGCTTGCGAGGTCCCACGATCCAAATTCGAAATCGAGCACAAGGGGGGTTGGAAGTGGTCGATGTAAAACGAAGGTGTATGCCCTGCACAGGGATCAAAGGTACTTACATCCACACTGAAAAGAAAGGCAGAGGGTGCTCTGGATTCTGATGAACCCATGTCCAAGAAAATCAGAGCCAGCTTTGGACCCACACCTGAAACTCCAGTTGGGATTCTTTGGGATTCTGTAAATTACAGCTGTTCATATGATTCTCTATTTACCATTCTGTGTGAGATTTGGATTTATAATCCAAAAAGCTGGACAAAAACATTTTATTCATCTGGTAATCAAGGAAAAATATTGTCTGAAGGATACAAAAAAGTTATCAGAGGCCTTGAAACACTAGAAAATGTTAGAAATGATGTGCGTGAGGCACTTAAACAAGAAAACTCAGATCTATTTCCAAGTGGACAAACTGGAACTGATATTTGTGATTTAATCTCATACTTTTTTACATCACATCACAATGTTAGCTTTGGCTACTGCAGAGTATCACATAGTACATGTAATTTTTCTCAGGATCTGGATAATCCACCTGAAAGAGTGATGTCAATACTTGATGGAGCTTACAAGTCAATCACTGAATGGCTGCAACAATGGTTGGAAGAACCAAGCATATGTGATTGTGGTTCTCCAATGGCAACTTCCCAGATATATGATCAACCCCCTTCACTTCTTGTATTCAGTTTGAATACAACTAGAGTCTCAATCAGCAGAACTATCTGTGTCAAAGGCTCCAATGGTAAGTTCACAGTCCTTCAACTGAGGGGTATAATTTACTCGGATAGATTTCACTTCACATCTCAAATAATAACCCCTGGAAAAGAAGTGTGGTATCATGATGGTATAGTAACTAGAAGAAATTGTATAAGAAGGGGCATCTTACTGATTTTACAGAAGATTCTTTGAAGACTTGTACAGTGAAAAATTCTTCTGGTGAGTTACCTGCAGTCCAGACCGGTCTTTCTATGTACAATACAAAATATATTCAGCCAAGGTACTAATATTGATAACGATGAACAACAACTTCGATCGATCGTCGTTTGGTTGCAACGCCGCTGTCAGCAATGTGGCACCTAGGCTCCTTAATACATGAGGGAAATAGTGGGAGCATGTGGTGGTGGCTTACCTGGGTGAACGAGGATGAGGCGTTGTCCTGTCGATTGCCTGTTGTCGTGTTGTGTCCATCTGATGACGACAAATGACATCGGTCGATCCTCATTTGGTTGCCATGTTGCTGGTCGCTGACAGCGATGTGGCACCTGGGCTTCTTGTTACATGAGGGAAATAAATTGTAGAGGTGTGTGGTGGCTTACCTGGGTGAACAAGGATGAGGGTGGGGGGCTGGCAGATGAAGGTCACCCATTGTCCTGTCGATCGTCCGCTGTCATATCATGTCACGTCGCTGTAAGCGACGTGGCACCTGAGAAATGATATGGGAATGGGTTAGAAGGGGAGGAGGGTGTGCGCGAGCAGTGTGTGTATCGTGCATGCCCTCCCATCATTGTCCACTGTCATACTGTCACCCTCTTCTTCGTTTGATCATTCATTGTCCACGGTCGTTCATGGTTCGGGATTGTTTGTTGTTCGGAGTCACTCGTTGTTCATCGTTGAGTCGATCGTCATCCAGTTGTTTGTTGTTCGGTCGTTCGTCATTCAGCCATTCGTTGTGCAGTTGATTGTCGTTTCTGAGGTGGTTGGTGGTGTTGTCAAGGATGAAGAGAGGTGGTGGGAGCGACGTTGTTGATTGTTTGTGGACTTGTGAAGTGGTGCCACCTTGGCAAAACATGACCAAAAGGTCCATGTGCAGCCACAGGCTATATAAACCCTCACCAAACAAACAACTTTTCCCCAAGCTCTTTGTCCCATTTACCATATCATAGATATTTTATTTACTTTATTAGCACATAAGTATATTACAATGATGTATGTATTGTACTCAATATACATACCATGAAAAGATCGGTTGCAACCTGTTGCAACGGGTCTTTGAACGGTTTTAGCAACTTGTTGAATTGAGGCAACCAGCAACCAAACCAACCACAAAATGGGACAACCGCAACCGATGGTCCGGTTGCTTTTGGTTGCCTCTGGTTCAGTTTTGGTCAGATTTTCGGTCCAGGCAACTGAACCTTTAAACACTAATGGTGGACCCTAAAGTGGACCCTGAAAGCTATACCTAACATTCGAGACACTTTTTTTTTTTTCTTTCTGATTTTCTGGCTATTCTTTGAGTGGAAACAGACAAGTTTCCTTATTTCAAAAAATGTATTATAGACCCTGAAAATACTACATCTACATTGGCAACAATGTTTGCATTGTTCCTATTTTTTTTCATTATTTTCTGGCTATATTTAAGCAGATTTCCATATTTGGAAGTAGACCCTGTATCCTGAACACAGCCCCTCCAATATCATAGCAGCAGTAAATACTATTTACAATTTTTTTCTCATTTTTACCTAAATTTTTAGCTATTTTATCTGATTTTCTTCATTGTTTTCTATTTTTAGATATGAACCCTGAACCTTGAACACAGCCCCTCCAACATCATGGTAACAAGACATGCCATTCTTATTTTTTGCTGATTTTCTATGATTAGATATAGACCCCCTGAACCCTGAGCACAGCCCCTTAAATGACATGGCAACAACAAGTGCCATTCATTTTTTTAATCATTTTTTTCTGATTTTATAGCCATTTTCCCTGATTTTATAGGTGATTTTCTTTTTAATGAGAAAGGTTCCCACAGTATTCAAAGGTAAATCCATCAATTAATCAATGAAAAAAAAAAAATTCAAGCCCTCAGTTGATAAAGAATGAGTCTTATTCATAAACTTGTAAGGACTCATAACTTGCCACATTTCAAAGTCATCTGGCATTCACTTTATCAATGATGGGATTTGGCACAACAGTGAGGCCAGTATAGTAGTCTGAACAGGTGCAAGGTTGAAAATAGGAATGGGATTCACATACACCAACTGTGGCATCCCTCTCCAAACCACCTCACAAACTCCTTATCTGCATGGACAGCCGCAAGGCTGACTCTAAAGTAACACAGTGGTGGGACTTTGAGAAATATGTGTGATAGTTTGCTGCAGCTGTCACCAATAAGCAACACCCATGCCTCCCATCAAAAATCAAACTTATAATCTAAAATATATCAAACTATGACACTTATTTCTCTAAGTCCCACCACTGTGTGACAAACTGACAAATGTCATTAGACTCTGGTTTTGAAATACTCAGATTATCATGAGCACTATAAATACTATCACTGTGGCAAAAAAGAGGACTCGTACCTGCCATGCTTGCAACAGCCTCTTACACAAGTCAGGAGGAGACAAGACCAAGGGAAAGACAACGTTGAAGAAAAAGAGATGAGAGGAGAGAGGAGAAGAGGAAGAAGTGTTTGTACATGAGGAGAAAAGATGGCCTGGTACTAGTTCATTGAAGATTATGTTGCAAGAGAAATGGTATTTCCTGTTGAGATCACGAACACACCAACCAATGTGATCGTCTTTGTAGCCCACAAAGATAGCTTCAAAACGGTGAGGACTACCCTTTGGGCAAAGCTCTGGAGGTATGGCCACGAAACACTGACACCTCCATACACGCAGATGGGAGAGATCAGGTTTGGACTTGTTCATGACCTCATATGGTATGGTGTTTGATGGTAGCACAGAAGTGGGAACATGATTGCAAAGATAATTCATGGTCAATGTTGCATCACCCCAGAAAGACATGGGGAGACATGAATCCGCTAAAAGTGTCTGGAAACCATCCTCCAGGGTACAAACGAAATGTTCCGCTTTTCTGTTCTGAGAGTGAGCATATGGAGCTGTCACCTGCATAACAACACCATGAGATGTAAGATGGTCACCAAGTTTACCCAGGCTGAATTCCTTCACGCCATCCATGTGAACGGCAACAATGGAATTCCCTGATTTGGCCTCCCAGAGAGATTCTACCTTGAGATAAGCTGAATAAACATCATTCTTAGCAGATAGAAGCTCAACATGCCCAAAATTTGATTTATCATCAAGTATTGCCCAGAATGACGATTTCTTGTGAGGAGTCAGAGTAGGGAAAGGACCACAAGAGTCCATATGTAAAAGTTCACAGACAGATGTAGCATGATGACCGTGGTGAGAATACAGAAGCTGAGGATGTTTGCCAATAAGGCAGGAAATACAGTGCTCAGATAGTGTCAATGATCCTGACCAATCAACCCCAGTAGCATAGTCTTTTGTAAGAAGTGCATTAGTTGCATCAATGCCAAGATGACCAAATTGACAATGCCACAGGGCAGGAGTTTTCTCCACAACAGGGAATGTTGGGAAAGCAACTTGAGTTCCATCAGAGATCAGAAGATCTGGAGGAACGAAATCACAGTGGAGAAAAGAAAGATGGCACACAACTGTAGCCGTGAAGAAAAGACAAGTGAGGGTGGGATGGTTGGAAGGAAAATGAATAACAGTCATGTCTTCGTTGCAACACACATGCACCACTCTTGCATAGTACCAACAGATAGAAGGTTGACAGGGTGAAGACAATCACAAAGAGTGAAGACAACAGATTTGGTGCCGCATTGAACACGAAACTTAATGTCACCCTTAGCAAGAGTTTCCAGGATACCACAGTTTGCTGTTGTCACAGGGACTGCAAGGGACGTGTGATAGGTCCAGAACAGGGAATGATCTTTGATGATATAGTTGGTACAGCCAGAGTCAAGTATGGTGTTGGAAAGGTGGGAGATGGCGGCAAATGAAATGGGTGACGAATCTGAATCTTCAATGGAAGAGAAGACAACAGGCACCACACCAGTGCAATGCAAGTCAAGGAAAATATCAGTGTTGATAACTGAAGTAGAGATAGGTGGTACAAAGGGTGTAGTACCAAGGGCAGCAAATGGAGGAGATAGATCTTTGTTCACAACCAACACAGACGGCAGTGGAAGAGGATCAGAAGGTAAGACACCCCCATCTGTGCTGGTATCAACATCTACATCTGTTATATATGCACATGGCATCAACTGTTTTCTCCGATCTGTAATGCCACCTTCCTGACCACCCCCATGCTTGTAGCAGTCATCAACTGTGTGACCTGTCTGACAACAGCCCATGCAGAAGTTGGCCGGGCAAGAGGGGTGAGCTGCTTGGGAGGTAGAGCGGCAGTGGTAGGCATAGAGGCATGTGTAACAGCAGGAGCATAGCTTGTGGTGGAATTGGTATTGCGTGATCGTGCAGGCTGGAAGGATGAATGATTAAGTTCAATGTTGTGTATGCATTCAACGACAGATTCAAACAAGGGAAGTTGGGCAGAGGATTTAGCTGTACCCAGGTCAAAAAGAACTTGCTGTCAAACAATGTCATACATAGATCCGAGTGGTAGATGGTTAACAAAAAATTGAAGGGAATCCGCATGATCAAAAGGGTGTCCAGCCGAACGTAATTGGTTGGACCAGTCTGCCAGCAAGTGATGTATTCGTGGACTTTAGTCAGAGCACAGAGGAGATGAGAGAGCTCTTCATGAATGGCAGCAGCAGTGTTGTAGTCAGTCCCACCAAAGAGAGCAACCAATTCCATGTAGAGTTCACAAGCAGTATGACGATCGTGGTGAGTGGATCCTGTGCCAGAAAGCTGGGAGCAAACAGTGGCAGACAATCATGAGAAGAGCAAATGGGAGACTTGTCCATCATGATGCCACCAGTCATACCATGCAGCAATAGCATCCGTGGAGGCATCCTCATCAATGATCAGCAGATAAGTTGATTTTGATCCTGGATCGTAACCATACCTTGGGGTGTACTGTTCCACAATATGACCATAAATAGTGTTTTAAGGTCCGGTTCAGTCCGGTTTTTTTCACCCAAAATGCGCAACCGTGGACCACAACCGGTCCAGGACCAACCCAGATATTGGGGGGACTGGACCGGACCACCTAGGACTGGTCTTTTGCGGCCCACGCAACCAAAAAAGACTGGTTCAGTCTGGTTTTTTGGTGCAATTTTTGTTGTACCAATAAAAATCATTTTTATCTCAACTATCATTTCTCTGAAAATTAAACAAGTTATATAGCATAGTAGAGTCTGTAAATACCCGTCATTCAACCAAATTTTAAGAGATTTAATGAACATTTGACATAGATATGACCAAAACTGAATTACATCTGCTAAAGACTCAGGCAAAATGTAATGTGACAACAATAAAATGTGTGATGCATGTCTACATTGATGGTTAGTGATAATATTACTCTACCTAAAATCCTCATATCAAAAAATAAAATGAATCAAAATGATTAAAATATGAGTGAATTATAATCAAAATCATTTGGGTACAAGTTTTATGAATAAAAAGCATGTAAAAAAATTATATTAGTCATATCTTTCTTAATTCTTGACTGTTTTTGATGAACAAAGGGTCAAATTAAAGGTAATAATCGTCGTTACAAGGCTGTGTAATGCACATGATGCTTAACCAGTTGCAACCGATTTAAACCGGTCTTTTTGTGGTCCTACAATATTTTTAAAAAAGAAAGACCAGCAACTGGACTGCAAAAGACCGGTCCATAAATAGACCACTGGTCCAGTCCTAATTGGTCCTGTTCAGTCTGGTTTCGGTCTTTTTTTGGTCCTATGGACCAGACCTTTAAACACTAACCATAAAGGTTCATATTCATGATAGCCATGGAAACTGAATTGGACCAAGCACCCCAATCTGTTCTGCCAGTGAGAAGAGGGATGTATATAGAAGAGGGCAATGAAGAGTCTTTAAAATCAGGAAGGTGTTGCAGAAGTGACTGTGAATTTATAGGAAAGATATGTGGATTACATGTATTATAACAAGGAGGACCAGTAGGTAGTTCAGGGAATGTAGAATATTGTGGTATAAGAAAAGGATGGTATTCAGGGTTGTGCAAAGGTGTAGGTACAAAGGGATGGTCTTGATTATTGTGCAAAGAAACAAAAAGACAGTTTTGTTGATTGTGCAAAGAGGGGATGCTGAGTAATGTCTGTAGAAAAGGGTTTCAGGGAGAAAAAGAATTGGAAACAGCAAGAAGCGGAGGGGACTGGTGTGGAGGGTTGTCCTGCAGCTGATCATGTACTGGGTACACGTCTGTGAAGCTCATTGTACGTGTGTTGTATAGGTCAGGTTGTTGATTCATGTAGCCTGGTATATGTGTCACGTCTAAATGGATTTTGGAGTGCATGTATGTGTATATGCGCAGTATGGATGTCGCGAGAATGTAGGAATGGAATATAACATTGGTCCTGAATAGAAACACCTATATCACCAAAAAAAAAATTGTGAGTTGTCCTATCCCTGATAACTCTGGCTAGTCTATGGTTTAGGTGGGGCCTATCAGACCTAGAATGCAGAGCGAAGCCTCAGATGTCAGGGATGATGGTGATGACAACTAGATTGTATTATGTAGAACACAGAGTGAACTAGGGACGAGTCAGTATACTAGGTAGTGTAGGTGATAGGGAGTACATATGCCTCAGATGTCAGGGATGATGGTGATGACAACTGAGGGAAGGAAGAAGAGGAACAAGGTATTATATACCAAGTGGTTGGTCACATGACCGTATGTACTGATAATAGTATGGGAGGGACAACAATGCTAACACAACTGCACATTTGCAATCATTGGGTCTACTGATACACCACATAGACTTGTGTAAGAGGCCATTGCAAGCACAGCAGATATGAGTCCTTTTCTTTTATTGGGCAAGTAAAAATTTTAAACAATCATTTATTTTTTTTGCTCATTTTTTCACTGATGTTCTGGTTGTTTCTTTATTTATATATGGACCCAGGTGTTCTAATTACACAAAAGGTACAAAAATGAAAAGGATTCCATCAAACACTTCACTCAATTACCCAATTGTCCCTTATTCAAGGTGACTGTTCCCTCCGGAGCCCATATCTGGCATTGTCTCAAAGACACTACATAAGTCTTGTCATCACCATCATACAACTAAAGTCCATCAAGGTCACAGATCTTTCTGCTGAGCTTGAAAACATGTCAAGCATTTCAACCATCCATATTGCACACTGTTAGACAAGGCTCTGCTGATGAAATAAGAGCCATACCTCTTCTACCTTGATTTTCTCCTTAAGAAGGCTTGCAACTCGCTGAATATCCTTCATCATAATTTTCTTCTCAGGAAGCTCAAAAGGAGAGGCATCTGGGAAGAATAAGGCAAAAGCATCCAAGCACGCCTGCCGCTGGTGAGCAGTGAGTTTCTGGGTGTCTACGGCCTTAGTTGAGAGTGACAGCAATTCTGCTTTCCGATGACCGCCGGGCTTGCGACACGACGTTTCTCCCTCAATGTATTCTTCATCGAGGTCGCCAGTTGTAGACTCTGCTGAATCATAGTCAGATTCACGGTAGGAACCACTTTCCCCCTCATCCTCCTCAGAGGACCCTAGTATTTGGGCCCTAGGCAATGAATCTAATGGGCCTTCATCGTCTTCACCACCATGTTCGAGAAGCACCGCACACACGGCGCGCCAATCATCACGACTGACAAACTCTTCATTCCGGCAAATATTTGGCGAAGAGGAGCTCCAACCTGATGCAGCGTTTCGGAAGATTGAGCAAATTTCGGGGTCGTCTAGTGGCAGGTCGAGGTATTGAAGGGCAGCAGGGATCAGAGTGAGCGGGATTTGTAGATCGGAAGATTTGTCGTCGTCGGCTTCAACAATGGCCCCTTTAACATCATTGACCACCTTCAAGTTGCCATCGGCGCCGAAGGTTGCATTACTTACCCACATCCTTGGATACGACGTCGAAAGCCTCGTCAATACGGCGTTGTACGTGATTAGAAAGGGTGTAGAACAAAGAATCTGAGGATGATGACATGGATGTCGCTTGCCATCTCTGAAAACTCTCCCATTCTTGATTAGGATCACACCATGGTCACACTCACAGCCTTCAACGTACAAAGAATCCTAGGCGTCTACCCCGAGCGCTTGCCCGATGTTCTTCCAAAGGTTTTCGAGCAGCTGCAGGATGAAAATCTCGAGGAAATGGCGTTGCATAACTACGTCGTACGTTTCTACCAAACGCCTACTACCCTTCTCTTTCACGCGAGTCAACAATTGAACAGGTCGCGATTAAAGACAGGTTTGCCAACGACTCACGGCCAATGGGCCACATGGGTTTCGATTCGTTTGAGGAAGCTGCGTTCGAGAGTGGCATTGTACCCGCCATGTTAAAGGTCACCCAAGATCCACGGACAGATACTGGCCATGGCCTGTCATCGTACTCCGCATTGGATTCAATAATCCACCTAATGAGGACGGGTACTGCAGACGAGCGACGCGCCTTGCTCAAGGAGCTGCTCGCCAACGACGTTGTAGGGATATGTATCTCCGTATGTTCTCTCCCTACCACCTCGCCTCACCGGCCGTTCATCGGCTACTCTGCCATGATAGAAAATCAAGCACCCGCTCGCGATCCATCGACAGCTGGCCACCAACACAATCCGTAACCTGGCCTCTGAGAGTTTCCTTGGCGAGTACCTCACCAGCAAACAAACGTCTGGCATAATGGTCAAAATGTGCGAATTCCTTCTGGAAGGCCCCGACTTTTATGTGAAGCAGATGAAGAATCGAGAAACAACCTGGCAGAGCTGCTTGTGTTTCGGAAATCATGACGTATGTTTTGCGCACACCTAAGATTACTCTACTTATGAACATCCCAGACCTCACCCACCAAAGCGGCCCAATATGCACCCCGTTACTACGCTATGGCCCAAGAAAACGCCGCTTGGGCAATCCATGGTCTTCTCTGCCGCTCTCCCCCGCCAAGTATGCAATACCGCTACGAAATTCTTACCCATAATACCGAGCTGCTTCCCCTACTCTTCCGGTGTGCTTTAGTGGCACGACACCCTTGGTATCCAGAATCCCAAGTCGATGGTATTATTTGTGAAGCTATCACCCTCCTTTTGCACGTCTCGCCACATTCAGTTCCAGGGGTAATCGACACTGTCGATGGTGTAGTGAAGGAGATGGCAGATGAGGATCGAAAAGTTATGATTGATATCTTCAAGCTTCTCACTGCTCGTCCTCAGTGGCCAGAGATGCTCATTGCTATCTGGAACAAAATTGATGATGAGAGGTGGCAGGATCTCAAAACGTGGGTTTTTATCAATTGCTTTTTGTGTTCGTGCTCATTTCTCTGCTCTTAGGATGTCCCAAGACAGGGTAAGACTTCATCACGCTCAGATGCCTCTGGACAGCGAAGAATTCCTGGCAATCTTTGAATATCGGGGTAAATACGGAACACAAACTCAATCCTTTCTACTAATCCTATCTCACAGGAGGATGTCGTATATGTGTAGAACGTCTCATAGCCACTGTAACCCACATCGCGGACGAATGTCAAGTCTCAGACGCGGACCTCGTATCCCTCCTTCGCATCGGCAACGCAGCCTCTCTGCCCGTCAAAACAATGCAACAAATCTCCTCCGAAACTGACTCTTATGTCTGGGTCGAACGTTCCTTCCATGTCTTTCGATCCCCAATGTACACCGTCTTCACGGAGGACAAAGTCGAGCCACCTCTCCAAATAGTCGAAGAACCCATTATGGGGCCAACAGCTTTCGTACGCCTGCTTACTATGCTTGCCACTCGCGATCTCCTCGAGAAGATTCCCAAATGGAAGAAACTTCCAGCAGGAACTTCAGGCAAGACCACATTAGCCCAGGTGAAGCAGATGGCAGGGTACGAACGGATACGAACCCTCCTCCCCCTCGCTCTTCGTCGTGTGACAGGACACAGAGAGACGGGACACAAGCGGATAAAACGCGACAACGAAATGGAGTTTGCAGGGTTCGCCTATTCAAGCGCAGCAGAGCTAGCAGCGGCATTGGTTGCGTTTGATGAAGCAACAGGCGGCAAGTACCGAGACCTGTTACATGGCGCAAAGAAAGAGCTAGTGCTTTGCCTTGGGAACGCGGCGGAGATGGCTATTGGGATCCAGCACTTCAAGAAGGCGCTTAGCTTTGCGACTGGAGCCGTGGAGGCGGCGAAGAACCTCCCTGCTCGTGATCAGGTTGAAGAGACTGTTACCGCTAAGAACCTCAGGAGGGTGGATCGAGCACGGGCTGGTCTGGGGCAACTCGTGCCAACATCGCGATGAGATATCACACAATACAACATTTCATTATCGATCGACAGTTCCGACTTTGGTCTTTTTCCTGCACGTGTGGTCTTGCTCTACGACTTCCACAATATCTGACGGTCCCGTTCTATGCGTTACTATACTAATATCACTTTGCTAGAGCTTTGCTCAGGAACCTACTCACGCCAGATTAAGCACAACACTGCAAGGTAATGAAAATATCACATAATAAAGTTCATCACATTATTGACAGGGATATACGTGGTCCCAACTGTATCAAAACGTGTTCTCTCATCGTACACACATCGCATAAAGTCGTAAATAGGGGGGGTAACTAACTAATTAGCAATCAATCCTTTTCCATAACGGCATCCTCAGAACTGCACTCAAACCTCCCTATTCTTAGGTTTTATAAGGCCAAACAACTTGCCTCGTTTTTCCTTTGCGAGGATCTGCTCATGAACCTCCCGCTCCATCTCCTCTTCCGTGACTTGCCCGCCAAGGGAGTACCAAACCACGCTGAGCATGCCTAGAACTGCTGTCAAGACACATCTACGCAACAAACCGCTGTCAGCAATCGTGTCCTTTGAAGCAAAGCGAAGTGGAAAAAAAGAAACGTACCCAAACATAGCGCCAATACCCCTCGGTCGCCATCCCAAAATTTGCGGGTAAGGACCCAAAGGAAGACCATGGAGGTCGCTGGCTGAAGCAATGCCAGCTGCGTTTCCTGACGTGGGAAAATTCAGGGTTTTACAGTTATCCAACAACTTCTGCGGGACGCCGTAATGCTGTTGAGCCTGCAGAGGTGCTTCGACAAACTGGACGGCCAGCCCGACTTCGAGATGCCATTCGATGTGACCTTTGGTATTCCGTTAATTACACCCACCTCGGTAGTGGAGATATGAAGGAAGGCGTACAATGCAAGAACCACACTCCAGGGTTATCAGCCACCAATCGCATCGTCGCTGACCCCATGGATGGGATTCCCACCACGTCCCTGCGGATCGGGTTCGCCTGCCCTTCTACAATGGACGGGTTCAGCGTAGGGTCAGAAGAAGTATAGTTCGTCGCGCGGCCAACGATCATGGGTTTGTGTCCGTGCAAGTGGCTTCAAAGGATCGTCAGGAAATGTGCTGCGGTCCGAACTAGGCATCACTCACAAAGGATGTTTTCCGGCATCTCCATTCTTAATTACAATATCGATGATATCGCCATAATCAACGACGAAGCTCGTAGGTCCGTAAGCTCCTGCAACCGTCGCGTTCTCGCCAAGTGTAAGCTCGGACAGGACGGCAGGGACGAGGGGATTGTTATGCGTGATTCCGTTGAACATTGCCCTGTTGGTGCCGTCGTCCATGGTGTCGAAGGAGACTTCAAGCTCGATCGTCTTGGTCGCAGCGGGCTGAGCCATAACGATGACGGGGACGATGGCCGTATCGTTCACGTCGTGGTACTCGTCCACAAACCCGTTATTGGTCAATGGCGCGGAGGCGTTGTAAGTGATGGAGGATGTGACGTCTGTACGGAGGTCAGGAAGAATCTAAGAAACTGCGGAAAAGACGTGCTGGGATTCAAAGTCGGTGGGACGACGTCGAACATGTCTGTGTCCATGTTGGCGTGGATAACCCAGTTGGAGGAAGTATCGTTGCGCGCCGTGACTAGGATCGAGTACCGCTGGGCAACAGTGAGGGCGATCAAGTCTATTGGATACTCTTCCACGTCAGTCTGTACCCAAACATTATCTCGTGCAGCAGAACGCAAGAATGGAGACATACGCCGTCGACTTCGATGATACGCATATCATGTCCATCGATCCAGAAGTAGAACATGGCGAACGCGGCCGTGTTGACGATGCGCAAGCGGTATGTCTTTCCTGGCTGGAAAGGCAAGGTGGCGTTCTCGTTGAATCCGACCGCACTTGTGACAGGGGCTGGATTTGAGCCAGCAATAGGCCCGAGGTAGGTGGAGTTTTGGGCAAAGTACACTAATCCAGATTCTGAAAGTTTTTTTTTTTTTTTCAGTAAAGAAGGCAGTGCAAAAGATTATAGACTTACCAGGGACGGGCTCGGCACCTCCAGGATTCGCGATACTGATGAACTGCTTCAGCAAGACAGCATGTTCTTCGTGATACCAGTCCCCAAGAATAATGGTGAATTCTTCGTCGTACTCTGCGACTTCTTTTGGAGGGTGAAGAATCAGAGGTGCTCGCAGACCGTCGACGTATTGGCCCTTTAGGCAAGCGTCGGGTTAAATGCGGCAGAAAAGTAAAGAGGAAGTTGCATACAGATGAGTGGCCGTGCACCCAGTAGGTGCCCCATTGGTCGGAGGTGTTAACGGGGACGATGTAATCGAATGTACCACCAGGGGGTATACCACTGATGCGGAGTTAAGAGGTGAGTAGGAGCGGTTGATGAAAGAAAGTACCATTCGCTGATGCCCTGGGCGCCGTCCATCCAAGATGTAGTGTTGAAAAACATGCCATGGTGATGCAAGGTGGCAGGGTCCGAGAGAGAATTTGTAACATGGACCAAGAGCGAGTCAGTCGTCTGAACGTTGACTGGCGGTGGCCTGAACACATGTTAGCAGCGGGGTATATCATGGGCAACAAAATTTGCTCACGGCCAAGAGCCATTGACGCCGACGACGCGTCGTGGAAAGAGGCCGTCTGGGTTTGCATTCTGGACATAGGTGAGGTTCCACCATATTTCCTGAACGCCAGCGAGTGCAGGGCTAGCCAACGCAGCGAGCAGGACGAATGAGGTTGGCAGCATGGGGAGGGCGGTAAAAAGGGCTCAAGAACATGGATAGGGGAAAGTGATAACTTATAAGGGTATGAGAAAGGTGCGTTCCTAATCTGATAAAATTTCAGGAGATCTGAGTTGTGCCAAGTTGGACCGGAGATCCGGTTTCCATGTGTGACGAATCTTATCAGATGACTTTTCTCAGCCATCTGATAAGGGGTTTTGATGCACCTGAATCACGCAAATACGTTAACCATGCCCGCTGTTTACAGCCTTATATCCTACCCCAATATTCTCTCTCTTTCCCCTCAACCTAGCCTTCGCTCCCCATGGCAAAAAATCTCTTCTCTATCCCCATTTTTTTTATCGTTTTCCGCGAGACTCTCGAGGCCGCCATCATCATCTCCGTCCTCCTTGGTCTCGCTGAACAAATCGTACACGAAGATGGCTCAAGGTTCAGGGAAACAAGCACCCTCGTTAGTGAGGCAGAGAGCAAAGGAGAGTCCGACCAGAACGAGACCGTCGACGACCTCGTCCACCGTCGCCGCCTTATCCGCAAAATGCGCATTCAGGTAACATTCTCCCTTATCTACACTTCTTTCACCCTATTCAGACGCGTGTTTAGATTTTTGCTGGAGCAGCGCTGGGTTTATTCATAGCCCTCGCCATTGGCGCCGCGTATGTTTTTAATCCTTTTGTCAAAGTGTCAGTCTAACATTTCCTCAATTCAGGTTCATCGCCATCTGGTTTACCAAAGCTTCTAACCTGTGGGATAAGGCCGAATCTCTGTGGGAAGGTACGTTCACGCGCATATATAGAGGCCACCTTTTTTTGATTATCACCCTAGGTATTTTTGAGCTCATTGCTTCTATCATGATTTTCGTCATGGGTGTCAGCATGCTCAAGATGGACCGAGGTATGCAATATTTTCTCCGTTCGCGTTTTCCGTACTAACTTCGAGAAACAGCCAAGGCGAAATGGCGCATCAAGCTCACGCGCGCATTTGACGGTAAAAGTACGTTCTCCTCCCCCTGACCGTCTGTGTCCTAAAATCAATTTCCCGCTGCAGAGGTAGACGGCGAATCTAAAGCCGGAAAATGGGTCCTCTTCGTCCTCCCACTGATCACAGTTCTCCGTGAAGGTCACTCACCCTCTTTCCTCTTCACTACCTCCTCTCACACTTCAACGCACAGGCATGGAAGCGGTTGTTTTTGTAGGAGGCGTCTCCCTCGGCCAACCCGCAACAGCCATCCCCATAGCCGCCATCGTCGGAATAATCTGCGGTCTCGTCGTCGGCTTCGCAATCTACCAATTCGCTTCTCGGTCAAGTACGTTTTCCTTTGGCCCTACCGTCTTTCCGCGCTTACCCTACATACAGCACTAACCGTCTTCCTCATCGTAATGACCAACCTCCTCCTCCTCATCGGCGCCGGCCTTTTCTCCAAAGCGGTCGGTGAATTCGAAGGGAACGCCTACGCCAAGCTCCTCGGTGCCCAAGGGGACGACGCGTTAGGTGACGGGCCAGGGTCGTATAGAGTCCAGGGCAACGTCTGGCATCTCGCTTGCTGTTCCCCCAACGACAACTTGGACGGGCAGGGATGGTCGATTTTCGGTGCGATCTTTGGGTGGTCGAATAACGGCTCGCGTAAGCCATCCTTGTACTTCTATGCGCAGAAATTAACGGAATTTTTAATAGTGGGAACGATCCTCTCGTACGTATTTTACTGGATCGCAGTCATCGCCACGCTGGTATTCTTGAAATTTAAAGAAGTTCGCCTCGTTCCTCCCTCTCTCCTTACACAATTAACCCACCATCTCACTTCACCAGGGCCGAACGAAACTCTTCGGGAAAGAATCAACAGCCGCTATCCGCCGTCAAAACTTGCGCAGGGAAAAGGAAGCGTCACAAGAGGTTGAGGCGTCGTTGAACGAGAAGGCGCCTGTGGATACGGTTGAGGCTCTTCCTAGGGATTGATATGATTTTTGATTTGCCCCCTACTTACAATGACGACGATATGTTACGTACTTATTTCCTTGCGATATGACTTGATTCGATAAATGGAATTGGCTTTGAACTACACTCCAATTATAATTATTTCGCATGACTTCAGGGAATGGACTTTTTCTCTATGTAGGTCGCGATGACTTCTACAAATGAAATTGAGTTTCCCGTACATGCGTCCGATTATTTCGTGCATGACGTCCAAATTTTAAATCTTCAAGGAAAACTTGAAAATAATAATAAATCAAGGTGCCTTCGCCTTCAGAGCGAGGACTCAACGTTGTCGTGATCAAACTTAACGAAGCGCATCGGGGGACTCACCATCATTCTTGAAATGCAGCACAACAACGCCAAGTCGCCAAGTAAATATAATTATTCCGCTTGCCTCCGTGCGGCAATTTCGCGCTGATGTCCTCGGTGTTATCTGATAAGATGTATGGACGGGAAAATCAAATTCTTTGTGTTTCGATCAAGTGTATGCAGTTGCGTGCAGGAACACATACTCGTACCCAAGCGAAAGAGGGTCTGGTACCCTTGCTTGGCTGCAAGCCCATACAGGCTTGGAAAATTGTAGGTTTTAGAATTTATTCTGGAAAATTCCTGCTCGTTATGTATGGCAGTAAAATGCTGTGGACGAAGAAAAGTAAGTTAACCGAGAGCTTTGCACTGTGGATTTCTTGACTTGCGAAAAATCGTAGAATACACCTTGGAGATACGGTCTTCAAGATCCATGTTGAATGAATTCCCGCAACACACGATAAAATGTTGGGAATGAATAGAAGTAAATACGCCTTTCAGGCGCAAACTTTAGACCTCTCTTGACTTGTGAAAAATCGCAGCGTGTATTCTTTTGTTCTGGGCGTCTTCCTGTGATGTCATTACGACACCGCGCGAAGCCTCGGAACAACCCACTCAGAGTAAATTAGTACCGCCATCACGCACTCACACGATTCAAGCCAGCTAGCCTCAACACCGTAACAACCCATGGGGTTCTAACCATATACATCCTCTCATATGTATGCTCCCCAACCGTGGCAAGTCGTCTATTTGAAAACGGAGTAAGTCAGGGATGTGTTTCGTCACAAGTGGTGGTGGCGTTATCTGATAAGAAAAGGAAGCACAATCGGTTATCTCGATTGTCATTTGTATAGCTAGATTAATCGCAAAGCGGAGCGCATTTAGTCCTGTGACGACGACATGCGAAAACATTATCTCCGGTATGACAGAAATAACCTGGCTGTACCCGGCCAGCTCAATCCAGTCTGAATCGACTTAAAATCTGGGGTGTTATCTGATAACGAAAGAGTTCTCCTAGTCATTTCAAGAATATAAACCGGACACCCACGCCAATCCCTGACTGCCTCCGAGAAAGGTACGGAAGAGGTGGCGAAAAAAGTATACCAACTTCCAAGAGCAATTTCGGCTCGTGGCGACTGCGACGACTCGAAGCATTCGGCCGAACGCGGTGCGTGAGGCTAACGGGGCAAAGTCCGGCCACAATTTCAAGCTTTGTGTTTAATTACACGACTCCAGACCTGAGGCATTATTATTTATTACATAAGATGCAAAAGAACGATGGCATCCTTACATGTGAATCGTCGCTAAGCTATCTGATTAAAAAAAAACATCAGGCGATAAGATTTGGAAATGAGAACCCCGCGAGAGAATGATTGACTACTCTGCGCGCATTGCTTGGTGGTCTTCGTCCCAACTCGTTGTTGTGAGGAGCCCCACGGGCATTTCGCTTTGAGTGCCGTCAAAGCCTCATGATCATGGACTCACGCGTCACGGATTTGATTGCTGTCGCGTTCCTAGGGCGGTAAGGCGGCGGGCTTCTTTCTTTCTTTTCGAGGACTTGATCAGCCCTGAGTGCGGAGCTCACAGACAGCAAGCGGTCATCGGAGGAGGTCAAACTTTTTGAACTTTTATTGCAAACGAAGTGAAGATTGACCCAGAGAGAACTGATCAAGTGAATTGACGGCAAGTTCACAAAAAAAAAAAATTGTGAAGAACGCCGGGTAAGTTGGATGTGAAGTGCAGGATCAGCCAGAGTTTTGGAACAGGTGCGAACGCACTTTCGAACCGCCTCAAGACTGCCTCGGATTTTATGCCAGTTCTGGGCGCGATCTAGGCATATGCATCTGTTCGCCCTGCTATGGAGTTTCTGCGTTTTATGGTACCAAAGAAAACCTACTTGAAGTAAAATCAGGGGAAGATGAAAGGGAAAAGCCGTTGATCCAATGTAATTGCATCCCTTGTATGATATACAAGAAAGGGGTGTAGTTAAGTAGCCATTTAATTTTGTATCGCTGCGTCTCAGGGCCTCCACGCCGTAGTCGGAGTCGTGAGTGGTGATGATATTGACGCGAACGGATACTCACCTATATTTTCCCCATTTTGCCTGCGTGAAATCCAATGGCATCGTAATGGGGTACCCAATGTGTGTTCGATGTCAAAACACCCATGAGAGGGAACGCTATTTATAGCGTGGAAATTTTGATCACCAAATACGGTACACGTCTAACCAAATAGGGCTTGCTTGTCTCCTTGCGTGAACTTCAAGCTGCGATGAATGGCTGCATGATGCATGAGCTGCACAAAGGCAATATATTTTTGAGCAACCGCGGCCAAATTTTGACCGATGCTAACGGAAAAAAGAACATATCAATCCCAGTGTTCCAATCCTGCCCGCACTTCGAGGCCCCAAAATAGTCCAGCAGACTATGTGGCAATGTCATGTAATTTCTACTCATCGAGAGGACCAGTGGTGGGCAGGAGACAAGGGATTGCATTTTTATCGCCCCAAGGGATCCAGTAATGAATAGACCCTTGTGCTTGCGTGATGGCCTTTGCCCACGGCCTGGAGAATTGTGTTTCTCGACAAGAGACTTGTTCCGAATGTCAAGCTCGAAGCTTCTCGAAAGCAGATTACTCTTTTAACACTTTACTACAGACTTCTTAACTCCTATCAAAGGCCTTTTCACAATTTCCCATCCTACATAATCACACATTTTTGTGGATGGTCCTGGAAAGGTTGTACGCAGCCGAAATCAAGGTGACATGACTTTATTTTTTTAAAAGGCATGAGTTGAGATTGTAATCAAAGGGATAAATAACCCACGTAAATCCCTGAACTGCATTTCCCAACCTGAATTTTTATAGAAACGGAAGGTCAGCCTTGAGCTCCCAGCAAATTGGGATGGACGCACCCTACTCCAGCATCAGAAATTTCTTCTGTGCAAAGTCCGACATGGTTCAGGTAAAGCAAGAAGTCCTTCGACAAAGACGTGAGCGACGTCCTAGTTTACGTTGCAACTCCTTACCTCAAACATCGACACTGCCTTTGGAATCAAGGTCCGGTCACTTTGACCTGCACGCGTCAATGCCTCGATGCACCTATTGAAAAAGAGTGTTCCAAGTAGTTTACCACGAGGTCCAGCTACAAGAAGGGAGGAAGTGACGCACCACAGCGTACACAAGCAAAATGTGCCCTCATCACCTCCAACACCATCCGCCGTCTTCTTGGTATCATACCGATAGACGAGGTTCTGAACGGTTTGTAGGTTAATACTGTCGCTATGAAGAAAATAATAACCCCACGTTCGACGTCAAGCCCCCTTTCGCAGGTGATTTTAAAATCTGCTTCAAGGTGCTCACAAACCTTGGATCGGACTAGTACAGTTGCTATTTAAGACATATCATGAAAAAAGGCAGATGAGACGCACAGCTTGCATGAAGAAAACCAGCGGCATAATTAGCACTGCTGCGTCGACCACGCCCGTTTCCTCGTAGCTTTGTCCAAAGAATTTGCCCTCTTTGTTCCAGGCCTTGTGCATGATTTCTTCGTAGAGCTCATCGCGCGCCGCAAGCCATTTGTATCTATTGGGACAGGGGAGTGATCTTTTATCGGCCAGGCGGAGACCTAGTTTATACAGTCAATAATTGTTGAATGTAAATAATGCATTTCTGTGACCTACCACGGTCCATAGCAACCCTGCGACGGTAAGTATAAGAGGGTGTCAAGAAATTTCGGTCGTTCAACGTACCAGAGCATAATCTTATCGAGGGGTAGGCATGTGATTAAAATATAGAGCAGGGATATGGCGCACCTTGGAGTACTGGTTGAATTACGGGCGTGAGTATAATCTAAAGTAGTCACGGGATTTAACACACAGTAAAATTACGTTGCGTGTCTCGGACTTCCCTACGCAGCATCCCATTTTTTTTAGAAAAAACATTTCTCATTTCTTTCTCCGCTAGATGACTTACCAGATGGATCTACAAATTACCAATGTTAGAAGAAGTTCGATGACAAAAATAGATGACGTACAGATCGGTATCCTTGTAGTGTTCAACCACGTCTGGATCTTTTTAAGATAGATCCAAAAAGGATTGGGTGTACTTACAGTCAACACTTCACATCCAGGGTTTCGCTTCAAAATATGGTATCGTCACGAATAGATTCACTTACACTTCTCTAACCAGAACCCTATCCAGTCGTTGGAGACGACAGGAATACTGCAGATACAGCAAACTCACCAATCATCGTAGCTCTGCATTGGCACGTCAGGGGAAAATGGTTAATGTTAAAGGAAAATACGTACCAAGGGTCTTCCAAACTAGAGAATATTTCACATTAAGCATCCATAAAAACTAAACAAAATGATCAAAACGAACCTTCTGTCCTAGGTAAATACAATCCATTCTGTAACTCGACAGTCAGCTTTCAAAGTCCTACAAAGAATATGGTCAGCAACTCAGCAAGCTGGCAAAGCCAAGGCGTACTCAGCGGCGTTGTATAACTCACAACTCTCCGTAAATATCCTTCAGCGGTACCTCGGTTTAAGTCAAGCGAGAAAATCTTTTTCAATAGACGTACCAGCTGGACGTGGTCTATCGCGCCGTTCCCAATTCGTACCGGTCGCGATCCTTTATGTCCGTCTAGATGGTTGAGCTCAACTTCTTCAAATTCTTTGCCGCCTGAAAAAAGAGTGCGCTTTATATAAGGGGGAAAGAGGAATGAGGGGAACATACGGACCATGGATAGTGTACATAATTTGTAAACTCCCATCTGGATTCTTGTCCCTAATCCGTTCAAAGATGAACTCGAGGTAGGCTTTATCACACGAGGTTGAAAATAAATTGAAAAATAATTAGGATAGATTAAACTCACCATTGGCTTCTTCAGTGAACCCAAGGCGGATTAATGCGTACAACGTAAACGAGGAGTCACGGATCCAAGAAGCACTAAGTGAAGACCCGTAAGAAAAAATGGAAAGAAGAGGGAACGGAAGGCAAAACATACCGATAGTCCCTGCAAATTAAACATTGCTGAGAGACACTAGGCGAGATAAGAGATGATTTTCTTACCAGTTTCGAACACCCCCGATATATTCGGGAAGACTGAATGTTGGACTAGCAACGACAGCACCTGACAAGGAGTGCGTAAGATCGTCAAAAGATGTCTCCTAGCACACATCACATACCAGTCGGCTCAAAGATCAACAGCTTTAACGCCAAGGCACTGCGATGGACAGACTCCTTCCAAGAGCCCGTGTAAGTGGATTTTCTGATCCAATCATACCAGTAATGATTGGTGTTCTGAAATATTTGTTGAATGATGCTTGACACGACAGGGGGGAAGTTGCACTGCTTACATGAAGCAGGGAATGAATAAGTTCCTTGGTCAAGAACGGGTCATCGAGCGCTCGGCCCCTTGGGGCGTGGACCATACTTGCATCCCTTTCCGCTACGAGCTCCGCCGCCCCCTTACGCGTCTCAAGCGAATGTTCAGCCTGAGAACGGGCCTTGGCATCCATTTCAACAGCGGACAATGCCTGATCCTGGCCAGACACTGGTGCACGAATAACTTCCGTCGGCGGTGTCCTCAAAATGAAAGTGACTATCTGGCCCTCAGAGAGCGTGAAAGCCGACTGAACGCCGAGCCCCTTGTGGCCTTTCTCTGAGAGGTCGACGAGCTCAATGTCGGGCTCTGGCTTGAACTGAGTATGCTCCTCCTCGCTCTCGACGACGTAGCGCAGGTCGAGAGAGAGGCTGTCTGAATCGAAGACAGCTTTGAGCTGTTTTGGGCCAAATGGTATGCTGGCGTCTTCGACGAGGGTTGTTACGTGGGAGGAGCGGGCATAGTTAAATGCTGGAGCGCATTGCATGAGAAGCGGGACTTTTCCACGAACACATTCGACGCGTCGGACTAGCCAGGGAAGGAGGGGCTTGTGTGTGTCGAGGGAGCTAGTGGACTGCCGAGGGCGTGGAAGGAAGTCTAGCGAAATTATTTAGCTGATCATACCATAGGATTGAGCTGTAAAACGTACCTGTGATACTAATAACACCCTCATCGTTCATGAACTTGGTTTGGAGGACCTGTTGTATTGAATAGTTAGCTACTGGTCAAGGGCTGCTACCCCAGGTGCATCGCTTAGCACATCGACTTCGATCTTCTTGGGACAGGTGGAGAATTACGAACATTGGAGCTTGGAAGGTAATTCTGCTTCGACGTGAAGGGGATCGTCGGAGTGATGGAGAAATGTCCACCCTTGTCCTTGTCCAAGATCCGAGCGAAGACAGAGGGCGAATCAAAGTGTGGAACGCAGTAGCTCTCGACTAAACAGAACCTGCTCATTCTTTCCTGTATTATAGCAAGAAATATAGCTTACTGGATCCGTCCAAGCTAACCAAAGCAGCCGTCCTGAGATTACCGATCCTGGAGAAATACCGGTGTGAAATTCAATAGCGGAGAGAAGCTACGTCATACTGACAATCCATGATCAGCAATGGGAATATAATCGCGGTCATCGCCTGGAGAAATGATATTCATTGTGCGTTTGTATGCTCGTTTGGATAGAGTGAATGGGGGGTCAGATGTGCGACGAGTCAAGACGACGCGTCTAATTCCAGTTATCTGAGGCAGCATGGCATCAATCCGAGGCTTTTTGATGACAAAACATAGAAGACAAGTTTATCCGGCAGATCCCAGGAAAGACGGGCCGGTATCCCGGGTGTACAGCATGTTTTATCCCACGATAAACCTTTGACGTTGCCCTTCAGCATCACTAGTCTCCCCGTTCGCATTCACAAACTCGATTCCCGCATCCGAGGGACCCGTTCTATGAGATTTCAGGCGGTGTTTGTGTTACTGAGGAATCTTTTGTCTTTTTGAGTCTTCACCGCCCTGAACGTCCATCGTAGCATATCGTTCTCCAGATTTGGCGCCAAACCTCATGCGCAGACTTTGCCATCAACAGTCGCTTTTCCGATGAACAAAGTAATGCTCACGAATTACGATTGATCATCTGGCCTCTTACCGACGGATATACAGGAAATGGTTATACAGCGACACGCTCTTCGTGACCAAGCCTACAAGAACCTGTTGGATCAAATCCCCGTCGAGATTTTAGGTGACATTTTCCTACAATGTCTTCCACCCATCACTAGTCGTTCTGGAAAAACGACCGCACCTCTTCTGCTTTGTCAAGTCTCCCGTCACTGGAGACAGGTCGCTGTTTCGCTACCCTCACTCTGGTCGACTGTTGCTATCAAGTGCTTACGCTGGAGAGGCTGTCGTATGAAAGCGCAACTTTTACACGTATGGTTAAAAAGATCTGCGGAAGTGCCACTGCACATATCAGTTGAGGTCAAAATCGGGGAATTTGTACATGTGAACCTTCCACATCTATCCGAGATCATGCGAGCCATTATCGCGCAGATGCACCGCTGGAAATTTCTGCGTCTTATTGGAGTTCCATCCAATCTATTGATGGATCTGCCCAGCACGGGCGCTCCTTTACTTCGGGAAGCCACTATTCAAATTCATTCGGGCAACCCTCAGGATCTCGGACTCCTCTTCCAAAACTCGCCGCTCCTTCACTCTCTGACGTGGCAACTTGGACCATACATAACTTTTCAACTCTTCCCATTAATTCCTTGGTTCAAGCTCTCCGTTATCCATTTCGAATGCCTTCTTTCCATTGCCAATTGTTACGATATCCTCAGCTGTTCTCCTAATCTTCAATGCTGCTACTTTGAGGACGTGTCAGTAAACACGCCAGATTTAAGTCAACTGTCAACCTCCCCCATTATCCTCGCCTCCCTTCACTCATTTCGCATTGAAGCAAGCATCAACATCCTCCCTCTCCTCCGTACCCTGACCTTCCCAGTACTATCATCCCTTGTGATCGAATCGACGGGACTGCATTCCCACCCTGCTGCTCACATAACATCTGAGATCCCCAACCTTCTCCGCCGCTCCAACTCGCCGCTCCAAACATTTGTGCTAGAGAACTTTGGCGTCGAAGAAAAAGAGCTCATTGAATGCCTCAGCCTGTCTCCCAGATTAGAGACCCTAGTAGTGTGCGATG